>JACAFZ010024223.1:0-10974 GCA_015252675.1 Dictyostelium gargantuum | reverse complement strand
TTATAATGAATTTTTTTTATTTTTTTTTATTTTATTAAAAATTTAAATTTTAAAATCTAAAATTAATATATAATAATAATAGTAATAATAATAATAATAATAATAATAATAATAATAATAATAATAATAATAATAATAATAATAATAATAATGATATCAGAATTTTAAAATATAACGAGGTTATATGGTTTTTAATTTTATCTAAAAAAAAAAAAAATTATTCCCCATTTTAATTTTTATAATGTGTGTGGATTGTTATTTTTCACACACTAAAAAAAATAAAAAAGATAATGACATGCATCAAGGATTCTTTTAAAACTAAATTATTAAATAATTTCAGACCAAATAAATATTTTTTTTATTTTTTTAATAATTTTTTTAATTCTTATTACCAGATGTTTTCAAATAATGACATTTATAGCACAAAATCAGTTATAAATTTTTTTTTTTTTTTTTTTTTTTTTTTTTTTTTTTTTGCAAATATCTAAAAAAAATTTGTATTAACAATAGGAGTGCTTTTTTTATTTTTTTGTTTATTTATAAATATATATATATATATATGTGTGTAATAATAAAATAAATAATAAATATTAATAAAAATAAAATAAAAAATACACACCACTTGCCATATTTAATCACACACATCATTGTATTATTATAATAATAAAATAAACAAAAAACAAAAATAGATATATTTCACACACATTTGTTTAAACAAAAATAAAATAAAATCAAAAAAAAAAAACAAAATCAAAAAATATTAATATGGATACAAAATCAACTATTATTCAATGTTCAGGAATTAAAGATTCAAATAATAAAAAGAAAATATTTCAAGGTGGAAAACAAAAAATATTAGAATTTCAAGTTAAATATGAAGATTCTGATGATGTTTTAACATTTCAATCTACACAAAGTTCAGTTAATAAACTAATATCAGAAGTAAATATTACTCTATTATTGCTATTATTATTAGCCACACCACACATTCTTATGATATACTAATTTAAATGATAGATAAAAAAAGAAATTTATAGTATAAATTTACCAATTTCAAATTTTTCAATAACATCATCATCAGCAACAAATGATATTAATTTATTATGTCAATGTATATCATCAACACCAAAAATTCAAAGATCATTATCATTTATAAATTTTATTGAAACTGAAAATAATTTATCACAATCATCAACATTTATATTTGATTTTATAAAGGATAGTAATATAAGTGGAGTTTTATTGAAAACTAAAAATAAAAATAAAAGAACCAAAAAAGAAAGATTATGTGTAATAAAGTATAATAGAATTTTATATTACTTTTCAAATGGTAATAATAGTAGTAGTGGTGGTAATAGTGGTGAAAAGGAAAAGAAATGTAAAGGTTTAAAATTTTTAGATGATTGTAAAATCATTGGTAAAGGTGATAACTTTTTTCAATTAAAATTTTCAAATAGTGAATCTTATTTATTTACAACACCAACTGCCCAAGAGTGTGACCAATGGGTTACAACCATTAATAATTGTATTGATCATATTCAAAAATCGACTTTTCGTGTAAATGGTCAGGTACAAGGTACAATCATTAAAGCTAGAAATTTAGCAATCAAAGATATTGGTGGTCTTTCTGATCCATTTGTAATTATTAAAGCTGAACAACAACAACATAGAACTCAAACTGTTTATAAATCTTTAAACCCACAATTTAATGAATCTTTTCATTTGTATGTATATGTTTTTATTATTATTATTATTTTTACTATTATTATTATTATTATTATTATTATTATTATTATTATTATTATTATTATTATTATTATTATTATTATTATTATTATTATTAAATTATTAAAAATGTTGGTCATTATATTAACAAACATTACCAACTTTTTATTTATTTATTTATTTATTTATTTATCATAGTGATATTACAAAAAATGAAGGATATGTTTATTTTTTTGTGTGGGATGAGGATAAGTTTAAAACAGCAGATTTTATGGGAGAATTGGTTTTACCACTTTCAGCATTGGGAAAAAATGGTGAAGAGGTTAATGTATGGTTACCATTAGCACCTAGAAACTCAAAAGATAAGGTTTCAGGTGATGTATTATTAAGAATTCGTTACTTTTTTTCACCAGATCAAATTGAAGCATCATCAAATGCAATTTTTGGTAGTTCATTAGAATCAATAAAAGGCAAATCAGAAATTTGTAAAAATAATGCACCAAGTATTTTATACCAATTTGTTGAATTCTTTGAAAAACATTTACAAGAGGAAGGTTTATTTAGAATTTGTGGAAATAGTACAGAAATTAAATTTATAAAAAATCAAATAAATACCGAACCTGAAATCATATTTAACCCTGCATCTATTCATGCATATGCTGGTGCATTTAAATTATTTTTTAGAGAATTACCTGAACCTTTATTTACATTTAGTAAGTAAATTACTTGTTAACTAGTAGATATATTGGTGTTATTTACTAACTTTTGTCTTTATTATTTTATTATTAGGTCAATATGATAATTTAATTAATTTAGCAAAGAAAAATATAGAAATTCAACCATTAATTGAAATTATTAAAACTTTTCCAGTTAGTCATATAGCAACATTGAAATTATTATTACCATTCTTTAATAAAATCGCTGAGAATTCAAAATCAAATTTAATGAATTTTTCAAATTTATCAATTGTTTTTGGTCCTTCTTTCCTTAGAGTTAGTAATGAATCACATGTCAATTTAATGGAAATGATTTTGGTAAATGATATTACTAAATTTGTATTTGAAAATTCACAACAAATTGTTAAATCAATTTAAATTACAATTTATCATCATACCCATATAATATAATATAATATAAATAAAAACATACAATAATTACTATGTTACAGTAAATTTATAAAACATTTTCTTTGATTTTTTTTATTGATTCTTTATTTTTTCATTCCCAAATTTTTTTCATTTATTTTTTATTTAATTTTTTAAACACACTAACATCACACTTATACCACACACATAATATAATAATTATAATACGAAAATGCAATATAATTTAAAAATAAAGTAGGTTGTGTAATATTATGGTTTTTTGGGTGATATTTACAAACTATTATTTTAATTTTAAAAAATAAAATAACAATAAATCAATAGGCTTAAAATTTTAGTTATTTTTTTTATTAATTTTTTATACATAGAAACTAATGTTTGATTTTTTTTAATTTGAAACTTCAACTAAATATCTCATTCTAATTTGAGAAACATCATATACGATATATTCATTCATTTCCAAATCATAACCAGTTTGATCTTTAACACGTTCCGGTGGAGAGAGTGGAATGGTAACACCATTGTTTAAGATGATACTATCTTCAAAGTTTGGACCAAGTTTTCCAACACCTTTAGTTGAATTTGTGCCAGTTACAGGTGATTCCATATAATGAGCAGATTTAAATTCAGCCATAGTACCTAAGGCGACTTCAGAGAGTAACAAGAAATTGTGTTTTGCACCACCCCCACTACCACCATACCAACCTGAACCACAATAGTTTATTGATTTTCTAAACATATCAGCAAAGTAAACACCTTTACCAAACATGTAACCGGTTGCAGGGGCTTCTGGTGGGGCAATCTTTAAACCTTGTGAAAGAATTGATAAATAGTTTGTGGTGGTACTACCATGCCATAATAAGTAATGGTTCTTTAAATTCTTATGGGCTTGGAATCTTTCAACCTCACCTTTTCTTTGGAGTTTAAAAATATTGACAATCTTGTTGGTACAACCAGTGTTTTCGCTATACTTTTTAATGATGGTGTACTCTGGTGAGTCGGGGTTCATTTTTTCAAGAGAGGCACCAATGGCTTTGGAACAATAGTCGTATGGATGCATTTGAGTATTTTGATGAGCTGCAATTAAAATCTTGGCAACGGTTTCCAATTCATCCAAACTTTGTAAAAGAGTGGTTTTAGCAGTGATTTCTCTTTCATTCTTTAAGATTGTCATTTTATCGGTGGTGAAATTTGAGTGTGGAATGAGTTCATAAAATTCATTGCTCAATTTGATTTGATTTTCCAAAACGTCATTCAATGATGGAAGATGTGGGTCTTCAACATTTTTTTCACCTCCACCATTGGCATTACTTGCATTTGTATCTGCACTACTACTACCTGGGCCAAGCAATTGTTTGTTGTTTTCATGTTCCTCAATGAGACGAATTTGTTCAATAGTTTCGTTGAGTTTACCCAAAACAAGGATTGCTTTATTGATAAGATCTTTACTAATACGACCCAACGGCATGATATCGGTATCGATTTTGAGGGATTTCAATTGTGAGGATATTGCTTCTACATTACAGAATTGAGCCATAACGTCGTAGAGTTCTTTTGGTAATTGTGATTTTGGATAGAGAGAAAGGTTGAATGGATAGAGAATTTCTTTTTTGCTCTTGTCGGTTCTATCGATGTGGACCAAATGATAACGACCTTGAATCTTTTGGAAATTAGCCATGGTGGCGCTTGAGAATACATTACCGGATTTGGTCTTAAAGATTTTGCAAAATTCAGCCAATGCCTCTTCTTTGGTGAATGGTGTCTTTTGATATTGACCACTGTCACCGATTCTACCCCAACGATTCCAAAGGAAATATCTGTCGATACCACTATTGTAGATAACTTGCATCTTGTAGAAATTGTTTTCACCGTATCTACCGTGTTTAACATCGACCTTGGTCATGAGGATATCATAGATCAAACCAGATTCAGAGTCAATATATACTTCAGAGTTGCTGGCCATGTTGGAGATTGGATCAACAGCTGGTTTCAAAGTTTTGGTGCTAGCAGCCATCAATTCTTTCTTGGTTTCAATGTACTTGGCATAATCTTGTTCGTAGTTGATGGTATTGTTGGCCCAGTTGGAGATAGTTGATACTTCTCTGGTTGGAACACTCTCTGGAGCAATCTTTTTGGCACCAAGAGCGAGGAGAGCTGCCTTCATTTTGCCAGAATCTTGAAGAGAGGCATAGTAGGTTGGTGTTTTGCCGGCAATATCAACAAGGTCGATTTTAGCCCCAGCTTTGACCAATAGTTTCAAAAGCTCAACATTTTCAAAGGAACCGTATTCGATTGGATTGACAACACAATGAATGACAGACTTTTTATCGGCGTCTTGAATGTTGAGATTTGGTTTTTTGGCCAACAACAAGTTAACAATATCCATTTTGTTGGATTTAACAGCGTAAAAGATTGGTGGTTGACCGAGTGCATCAACAGTGTTGACGTTGGCCCTTGCAGTTAAAAGTGTGGAGATTAATGTTGGGTGTCTAATGGAGATGGCATAAATTAATGGTGTGATCATATTATCATCTTCAAAAGGAGATTTGAATTTTAATTCTAAATTTGGTTGATTGGAGAGTAAATAAACGAATTGGCCTGGTAATTTTGGTGGAGATGGATCAGCGATCTCGTTGGCTGTTGGTTGTTTAATCTTAATCAATGACAAAGAGAATGCTGTGTGACCATCCTTATCTTGTTGGTTGATATTTAATTTTTGAGCAATCAAAAATAGAGTAAATGGTAAATTATCAGAGATTGATGAATAGTGGAGTGGGGTTTTACCGGTTGAATCTGCAAGATTTGGAGAGACACCACTAGCTAAAAGTTTTTGTTGAACACGAGCACTCCAATTGGCAACCGATGATGGATACATACCAATGAAATGGAAAAGATTTTGTTTTAAATCTGGTGATACATGTTGCAACTCTGTGGCAGAACGAACTTTGGAGAGTAAGGTCAATGCCAATTGATATTTATCAGCTTTGAAGGCATCACGAAGGGCACTGAAATTGTCTAATCCAGAGTCTAACATAATGTAGGCAACACCTTGCCAATTGTTTGAAACTACATGATAGAATAAACCTACTTTTTCAACATTTTCTTTGGTGACGGTATATTCAATCTTGGTTGGTTGTTTATTGAGTGGAATATTTGATGGTTGTACGACAGCAGCAGTCTTTGGGCCAGTAGTGGTCGTAGAAGTAGTAGTACCATTGGTGGTGGCGGTGGCGGTTGGTGTTACTTTAAATGGTACTTCATGTTTTGAAATTTTATAGGTAAATTTGGTAAGAGTAGTTTTAACGTTGGCACCTTTTTGGATAATATTGATGGCACAATCTGGATGTTTGAATAAAAGGGTAGTAGCTAAAGGAGAGTTACCATCTTCATCGACACGGTTGATGTCAGCTTTTCTTTGAATTAAAAGTAATGCTGAAACGGTTGAACCATGTTGACATGCATAAAATAATGGAGTTCTGCCAAATTTATCTGGTTTATCAATTTCAATGGATTCAAATGAACACAATGAACTAACCACTTGAACTGGATCATAGCTGGTATTGCTTTGGATGTGACTGGAACCAATCTTGATGAAGGCATAATGAAGTGGGGTTCTACCTAAATAATCTACACCGTTCAATGGAACAGAGTGTTTGAGCAAAAGATCTTCAATTTCAAATGAGGAATTGGTATCAGCTCCACTGGCATTGATACTGTAATGGAGAGCATTTCTTTTCTTTGAATCCACAATCTTTGGATCTGCACCATTTTGTAAAAGGATAGAGATTGGATTATCTTCACCCTCCAAAGCTTCATCGGAAATGTTACCTTTGTTTTGACATGCAATCATTAATGGAGTTAAACCTTTGAAATCTTGTTTGTTGATTGGTGAATTTTTGATTGTTAATTTCTTGATCAATGGGAAGTTCATTTTAGCACAGGCCAAATGTAATGGAGTACGTTCAAAGGAATCAGAAATCTTTAAGTTGGCACCACCATCAATAAACAATGATGCAATGGCAAAATGATTGTTTTGAATGGCGAGATGGAGTGGTGTTTCATTGAAAACATTGAGTGGGTCAATATTCTTTGGTTTAAACTCCAAGAGTATGGAAACAATACTTGGCGAGCCAGACATAACAGCAAAATGTAAAGCAGTACGTTTTAAAATAAGCTCACCTGTTTTTGTTGTAATTTCATTACAATGATCGTCATCTGAACCATCTGAGCCGTCATATGAACCATCGTCCTCTGAATTATTATCGTCCTCTGAATTCATTTCATCATCTTCATCATCTTCATCATCCTGGGTGACCGAGGTATCGATTGCTTCGTGATCATTACTGTTGATTGGTTGTATTTCTTCGACCAATGACAAATCTGGTTTGGCGCTTGTAATTAAATCACGTAGGAATTTATTAAAGTTGTCTTCGAGCTCTGGTTTTGATAAGGATTTGTAGCTTTTGATGATGGACATGATTGGAGTAATGTGTTCTTTGTTGTAAGAGTCAATCAAAGCATTGAGATCTTTGGTCTTTGTCAACAAAAGTTTGGTGATTTTGCTAAAGTGTGGACTATCTTGAAGTTTCATGACATCATGGAGAATATTGGACTTTGTGGTGGAATAAGTACCAACCAAAGAGATGTCTTTACATTCGGTGAGGAAATAAATAATGGCAGCAATGTTCTTCTCTTGGAATGCCAACATGAATGGAGTGATACCTTGTTTGTTTTTACCGTTTAAATTGGCGCCTTTTTCAATTAAAAAGTTTGCAATCACGCCAAAGATTTTCAATTCTTCAGCCAAACGTTTTTCGATGATTTCTGGATCTTGTTGTTGTTGTTGTCGTTGATAATAGTTTAAATAACCACCATGATTTCTGTTTTGTGGCTCACTAAGTTCTTTTGAAATTTCAATTGATGCTAAAGCAAGAGAGTGTAGTACACCATTTTGGTCCTTATCAACGTGGTTGACATTTGCTTTACCTTGGATAATGAGATACTTTAAGTTATCCATTAATGACATGGATAAAGATGAATTACCAAGTGATTGTAATAGGATACTCTTGTTATTTTCATCGGTTACATTGGCGTCAGCGTTTTTATCCAAAAGGAATTTAGTGGTTTGGAAATGACCCTTACGAATTGCAATACTAAGAGGTGTGGTTTTCCAATCATTAAATTCATTGATGTTGACACCAAAATTATCGACCAAGTAACGAGTGACATCGACCCAACCATAAGCAGAAGTGTAATGGAGGATACTGTTTTTAGAGGTGTCGATCACCTTTAATGAAGCGTTGTAATGCAAGAGATATGAGACAATTTGAGTGTGACCATTGATGGAGGCCAACATGACAGCGGTTCTCTTGAATTTATCTTTTTTCTCGATATCAGATTTACCCTCTTCAACCAAAACCTTGACGGCACCAAAATGACCCATTATCGATGCTTTCATGAGAGCATTGTACTTTGTACCTTTTTCGGGGACATCAATATCGGCACCTTCCTCCAAAAGAGCACGAATTGAACCTATTTGGCCAGCTTCTGCGGCGAAATGAAGTGCATCTTGAAGTTTCTTGTTTTTTGTTTTAACAAAATTGACAATGGATCTATCTTTGGCGGCTTTAGCCAATGCTTTAATATTTTGAACTCTACCCAAAGAAGAGGCAATCATCAATGGTGTTTGACCCAATGAATTGAGATCATTCAACTCTACACCTTTACTAACCAATAGATTAACATTTACAGGCAATGTACAAGCAGCAGCATAATGCATTGGTCTGAAGGCATTGTGGTCTGGTCTGGAAGACTCTGGAAGAACATCCAACAATGCTTTCAAGTATTTACCTTTTGGATTGATCGCTGCAAAATGAATTGGTGTAACATTACCAAAGTTCGGTTTTTTAGTCACAGAAACAGATTTAAATGGTGTAAAATCATCACCTGTTGTTCCCAACGACTCTTGATGAACAATATTGAACCCAAATCCACCTCTTTTAAATAAATCTTTAACAAAAAATTCTGTCACTTCGACATTACCTGCTCTTGCTGCAATGAAAATATGATTGGCAACATCATCATTCATTTCTGGATCCAATTTAAAAACCTCTAAAATGGTTGAAAGTTTTACGCAATTATTTTCAAATAATAAACTAAATATATCATGTCTTTTTGCTTCTAAAGCCAACTATCATTATATGATAAATAATAAAAATAATAATAATAATAATAATAATAATAATAATAATAATAATAATAATAATAATAATAATTAATATGGTGATGGTGACGATGATATAATTACAATAGTTTAATAAATCAATAAAACACTTACTTCATAACTTAAATAATTATTTGAATCATGTAAAAATGCCTCATCACCTTCTTTACCACCTCTTGATTGAGTTAATTGTCTAACACGATGACCATAGGTATAATTTGAATAGGAACCGGTTGATGCCTTTTCAAAAGATGGTAGAGATGGTGATACTCTAGTTTTGTCCAATAATGCTTTGTAGATGATTTGAATGGCTTCGATGTTATTTGATAAAACTGCATAAGAGAGTGGTGATTTTTCAAGAGAATCAGACCAAACGGAAAGGAGTGAATTGTAACGATCCTCTTGAATGATAGCTTTCAATAATACCATATTGTTTACAATGACGGCTCTCGATGCATCTCTACTTCTACAAATTGCACAACAATAATCGGATAATTCTGTTGCAGTTTTTGCCCATTCTAATAATGGTTCATTTTCAAGTACTGAAATTGATGGATTTGGATTACCTTTTTTGGTTTGAGCTTTAAGGGTTGCTTTGGTTGGTTTTGCAACTTTTGGTGCTTTGGCCGATGCTGTTTTTTTGGATTCACCACCCTTAACTTTGGTTTTCTTTTTGGTGGCCTTATCATCCTCCTCCTCCTCTTCATCACCAGATGATGCATCAGACTCTTCATCCTTCTTTCTTTTACCAGTTACTTTTTTCTTTTCAGTTGCTGTTGCTTTGGTAGTTTTCTTTTTCTTTTTTTTCTTTTCTGCTTCGCTATCAGTTTCACTTTCACTACTTGATGATGATGATGATGATTCAGCTTCAGCTTCAGATTCAGACGATGATTCACTTTCTTGTTCAACAACTTTTTTTGATTTTTTGGTTGGTGTGGTGATTTTTTTAACTGGTTGTTTAGTAGCGGTTGTGGTACCAGCTTTTTTTGATGATTTCCTTGATGTTTCTTTTTCAGATTCGCTTTCAGATTCAGATTCAGATTCAGATTCACCAGATTCAGATTCATCAGTTGTTTCTTTTTTAGCATCTTTTTTCGATTTTTTAGATGATGATGATGATTTCTTTGTTGCTTCTTTCTTTTTCTCCTTTTCCTTTTCCTTTAATTTCTTTGCTTTTTCTTTTTCCTTTTCCTTTTCCTTTTCTTTTAATTTCTTTGCTTTTTCCTTTTCCTTTTCTTTTTCTTTTAATTTCTTTGCCTTTTCCTTTTCTTTTTCTTTTAATTTTTTAGCCTCTTCTTTCTTTTTTTCTTGAACCAATTGTTTTTTTGTTGGTTTCTTTTCTACCTCTTCCTCTGATGACGATTCTTCCTCGCCTTCTTTTACACCATTTTCCTCATCCTCTTCATTTTCATCCTCCTCCTCCTCTGATGATTCATTTTCAACGATTGTATTTACTCTTTTTAATTCAGTTTTTGAAAATCTAAATGAACTCTCTTGTTTTGAATTTGATTTCAAAACAGTGGTTACAATAATGGATTCAATCGGAATATTTGATGATGATGACTCTGGACTAACCTTGTATTCAGTTTCATCGTCACTAGATACTGTCAACCAACGGACATAAACTTCTTTATTTTTAGCAGGTACATCTTCTAATGCGTACGCAACCCAAAATGGCTCTTTTGAGGTTTCATCTGGTCTAATAACGAAAAATGTACCTTTAATATATTTTATCTATAAAAAAAAAAAAAACAATAATTTTATGTTAATAAAATATATATTTTGCATGTTCAATGACATAATTTTGATTTTTTTTTTTTTTTTTTTTATTTTTTTTTTTTTTTTTTTTTTTTTTTTTTTTTTTTTTTTTGTTGGTTATTTTAAAAAATAAAATTGTTTTTTTTTTTTTTAAAAAAAAAATAA
>JACAFZ010024112.1:0-10980 GCA_015252675.1 Dictyostelium gargantuum | reverse complement strand
GGGTGATTTGTTTTACATACACAATTTATTTTCGCACCTTTTGGGGAAAATTTTTAAAAATTTTTTTTTTTTTTTTTTTTTTATTTTATTCGTGTTTGCGCAAAGCACATTTGTTTTTTAATATACATTTTGTGTGTGCCAAATTAGTGGTTAATATAAATCAGTTGTATTTATAATTTTAATATTATTTTGTTTCATTTTTTCAATAGCTTCATTTACAGAATCCAATGAAATACCTTTTGAGGCATCTTTTAAAAAAAATGTATTAAAACCACAATTCACACAATCCAAACATGAATATAATACACAAAAATCAGTAGCCAAACCGCATATATAAACATTTTTAATAGAGTTGTCAATTAATATTTGTTCTAAATTTGTTTTTGAAACTTTGTCGTTGTCATAAAATGCAGAATAACTATCAACATCTATATTCATTCCTTTTAATATAATTACATCAGTATTCTTCAATAATTTTATATCTTTATTAATTTCACTTCCTAAAGTGTTTTGAATACAATGATCCTGAATGGTGTGCAAATTTTATAAAAAAAAA
The DNA here is from genome assembly GCA_015252675.1 of Dictyostelium gargantuum. Lineage (NCBI taxonomy): Eukaryota > Evosea > Eumycetozoa > Dictyosteliales > Dictyosteliaceae > Dictyostelium > Dictyostelium gargantuum. Next base: position 10,424 of record JACAFZ010024112.1, on the reverse strand, counting down.
TAAAAAAATAAAAAAAATTAAAAAATAAAAATATATTTTAATAAAAAAAAAAAATTAATTATTATAACAAAACCAAATAATAATTTTTTTTTTTTATTATTTTTTTTTTTTTCGGTAATAATAATAATAATAATAATAATAATAATAATAATAATAATAATAATAATAATAATAATAATAATAATAATAATAATAGTAATACATTACTGGAAATAAAAGTTGAGTATTATTTGATTTTGTTATAATTGTTTCAAATGGTTTTTTATTTGGATGTGTTGATGAGAATGATACGTGATTTGGTGGGTGCCAATCTTTTGAAAAAACTGTTAGGTCAAAATTAAAATTATCACGAAGTTTGTTTATTGGTTCAATAATTTCATTTGCGTTGGGGACCTCTAATGAACCTCCTTTCATAAAATCATATTGAACATCTATAATAAGTAAACATGACATGATGTGTTGTTGAAGTTGAAATTGGTGGGTGTGTATGTATATTTTATTTTAAAAGTGGGAGTATTAGCTTATTTAAATATACTATAATCTTCAACACTTGTGTGCGTGTGGTGAGTGGTGACAGGGGGTGAAATAAAAATAATAAATAATTATATTGAAGAAAAATTGAAAAAAATAAAATTAAAAAATTAAAAATTAAAAAAAATAAAAAATAAAAATATAAAAAATGAATATTTTTACTCTTTATTGGAAAAATAAACTGTTTGTTTTATTAAATACACCATCAATGGCTATTTGGGGTTGTAAAGATTAAAATAATTTTTTTCTATCCACACACACCCCCTTTTACTAAATTGGTAAATTGAAAAATTAAATAAAGAAAAATAAATAAATAAAAAATAATTTTATTTCTCTTTTTTTATTTTTTATTCTTTTTTATTATTTTTTTGTTTTATTTTTTCTTTTTAGACTTCCACAAAATCGAAATAACACTACTATAAATTGTTTAAAATTACCTTTTTTTTGTAAAAAAAAACATACACTCTTTAACACACTCACATATCTATCAAAAAAAAATTAAAAAAAAAAAAAAAATTAAAAAAATAATATTATTAAATTTAGTAATAAAAAATTTAATTATTTTTTTTAAAATTATAAAAAAAAAAACAACATTTTTATATTTTTTTATTAAAAATATATATATATATATATTTTTACTTTTATAAATATATAATTGAACCTATTAGTCAATTAAAAAAAAAAAAAAATATAAAAATTTTTAAAAAAATTTATAAACAAAAAAAAAAAAAAAAAAAAAAAAATTACACAAAAAAAAAAAAAAAAAAAAAAAAGAATTATAAAAAAAAAAAATAACAACACACCAAAAAACACTCAATTATTTTAATAAAAAATAAAAAATAAAAAATAAAAAATAAAAATAAATTAAATAATCACACATAATTTTAAAAAAAAAAAAATATCTTTTTTCTTTAAAAGAAAAATATATATACATATAATTTAAATCATGACATTTTGTGGTGATAATGAACCATTTGTGGTTTGGCATAGAGATTCAGGTGATTTTAGTAAATGTTTTGAAGATTCAGTTGTTTTGTCAATACCAGCAATATTTTTATTAATTTTTGGATTAAAGAGGTTATATTATTTAGAAAATAAAAAACCAGATATATTTACATTTAAACAATTATGTCAAGATTTTCAAATTTGGAGAAAATCTTTACAATTAGAGATTATAGTTTCAATTTTATTAGTAGCATGGAAGATTTTATTTTTTGTAGTCTCAATTTCACTCTATAATAAACCATTTGAAATTTTATATTCAGTAGTCACTGTACTTCAATGGTCAGTTGCATTTGGTTTAGTTTATTTAGAAATGAAAAAAGGTCAACAACGTTCATGGGAAATTCGTTTATTTTGGGTTTTAGCATTTTTTGTTGGCACAATTAAGTTAAGAACATTAACATTGGGTATTGCTGGTGTAAGTAGTTTATTTGTTTATTTAGTTTGTTTATGGGGTATATTTATATTAATCGATTTATTATTATTTGAATTATTTTTATTATTATTATTATTATTATTATTATTTATTTGTTTGTTTGTTTATATATTTAGAGATCAACATATATTTCAGTTGGATTTTTAGAATATTTTTCATATATAGTTGGATATTGTTTAATGTTAATATTATCGATCACAAGTGTTTTATTCTTTGATAATATTGAAAGTTATCAAAATTTACAAGATCACGAGATCTCTAGTGAGGTGAATGCAAATTTATTTTCACGTTTAACATTTTGGTGGATTAATGGTATTTTGGTTAAAGGAAGTAAGAAAGCTTTAGAAATGTCAGAGGTACCACCATTACCAGAAATGGATCAATCGGTTTATCTTAGTGAAAAATTTGAAAAAGCATGGGAGGAACAATTGTTAAAACCAAATCCATCACTTCCATGGGCATTGGCAAAAGCATTTGGACCACATTTCTATGTTGCAGCCATTTTTAAATTGATTCAAGATTTATTAATTTTCGTTGGTCCAACATTGTTGGGTTATGTTTTAAAGTTTGTAAAGAGTACCGATGAAACCATTAGTACCTATGATGGTTTAATTTACGTTTTATTATACTTTTTAGCACCGGTTATACAATCGTTGTTACTTCATCAATATTTCCATCGTTGTTTTAGAGTTGGTATGTGGTTACGTTCAGCAGTGGTTACAGCAGTCTACAAAAAAGCATTGAAAACTTCATTACGTGAAGGTACCACCATTGGTGAGATTGTGAATTTAATGTCTGTCGATGCACAAAAATTCATGGATCTCTGTCCCTATCTTCATATGATTTGGTCTGCATTGGAACAATTGGCAATCGCATTGGTTTTACTATACCGTATCTTGGGACCATCAGTATTTGCTGGTTTGGGTATTATGTTGGTGATGATTCCAATCAATTTGTTTATCAGTAATTTGGCCAAAAAGAGACAAACCATCTCTATGAAATTGAAAGATCGTCGTACCAAAGCAGTCAACGAAGTATTGAATGGTATCAAGGTAATTAAACTCTACTCTTGGGAACAAAGTTTTATGGATCATGTCAATGCAATCAGAAACGAAGAACTTTCAGTCATGAAAGCCATTAAATATATCCAAGGTTTTTCACTTCTTTTGTGGTCAATGAGCCCAGTATTTGTTAGTGTCAGCACTTTTTCAGTTTACATTTTAACTGGTGGTATTTTGGATGCATCCATTGCATTCCCTGCACTTTCATTGTTTAATGTTATGCAATTCCCAATTAATATGTTACCAAATGTAGTTAGTTCCATCATTGAAGCATCGGTCTCAGTTCAACGTCTTCAAAAATTCCTTTTAAAGAAAAATTTAGATCCAAACGTAGTTCAACATACAATCAGTGAGGAGGGTATAGCCATTAAAATGGAAAAGGCAACATTGGAATGGGAACCATCAAGACCCATTTTACACGACATCAATTTAAAGATTAGAAAAGGAGAATTGGTCGCATTTGTTGGTCAAGTTGGTAGTGGTAAATCTTCAATCATCAGCAGTTTGGTTGGTGATCTCGACAAGATTAGTGGTACGGTTGCAGTAAGTGGATCGGTTGCATTGATTTCTCAACAAGCATGGATTCAAAATGCCACCCTTAAAAATAATATTTTATTCTCTAAAGAATTGAATCAAGAAAAATACGAGTCCGTTATTGAGGCTTGTTGTCTTGAACCAGATATCAAAATTTTACCAGGTGGCGACCAAACCGAAATCGGTGAAAAGGGAATAAATTTATCTGGTGGTCAAAAACAACGTGTTTCCATTGCCAGAGCAGTATACAACAATGCAGATATTTATTTATTCGATGATCCTTTATCGGCTGTAGATGCCCATGTCGGTAAATCCATTTTCAAAAATGTATTATCCAACCAATCTGGTATCCTTCGTAATAAAACTAGAGTTTTAGTAACTCATGCCGTTCACTTTTTACCATATGTCGATAGAATCTTTTTAATGAAAGAAGGTAAAGTTGTTGAAGAAGGTAACTTTGAATATTTAATGCAAAATGGTCCAAATTTCATTGAATTAATGTCACACGATGAACATCAACAACAATCATTACCAGATAAATTGGCATCAGACGAAGATATTTCAGAGGAACTTATCGTTGACAATGATGACGGTAGAGAACAACATGAAGAGGAGGATGGAGATGAAAATGAAAATCTATTAGATGGTGAAGCCTCAAAATCTTCTAGATCAAGATCACCATCACCAGTAAACCTTGAAAAAGGTAGCAGTATTTTAACAACAGCAGCAACAGATAATATTGACGAAGATGATGAAAAAGAATTAATGGAAGATATTGATATTGAAGGTAATGGTGAAAACATTGAAACTCCATTACAAGTTGGCGAAAAGAAATCAAACATACTAAAGAAACCTTTGGCTGGATTACTAAAGAAATTACCAGGTTCATTAAAGAAAAACAATGAAATCTCAATGAAACCAATCTCCATTGTACAAGCTCCAACAACATCTTCTGACAAGAGTAAAATCATTTCAGTCGAAACCAAACAAGAGGGTAAAGTTTCATTCAAAATCTATCTATCCTATTTCAAAGCAATTGGTCCATTATTGGCTGGTTGCATCACTGCTTTTTATGCATTGACTCAATTACTTTCAATTTTAGCAAATTGGTGGTTATCTCGTTGGACCAATGCAGTACCTGATAATATTGGTAGTGTATCTTTATCAGCATCCTCTGAAGAGGATCAAAACGCTTTAGCAAGACATTACCTCAGTATTTATGTTGCATTCAGCTGCGGTACAATTTTAGCAACCTTTTTACGTTCATTTGCAATGGTATTTGGTTCAATTAAAGGTAGTAAACTTTTCCATGAAAAAATGTTTAGGGCTGTTATTCTTTCACCAATGTCATTTTTCGATACAACACCAATCGGTAGAATTTTGAATCGTTTCTCCAAGGATCAATTAACCATTGATGAATCTATTGCCCGTACATTGGGTATGTTTTTAAATACTTTTTGTCAAGTAATTGGTTCCATCATTGTGATTGCGTTGGTATCACCATTTATCATTTTGGCGATGGTACCAGTTGGTGCATTATTTTACTTTATCCAACGTTATTATTTAAATTCTTCAAGAGAACTCACTCGTCTTGAAGGTATCAGTCGTTCACCAATTTATGCACATTTCAGTGAAACACTTGCTGGTGTATCAACCATTAGAGCATTCACTGAAGTTCCAAGATTTGTTACCGAAAATGAAAGATTATTGGATGATAATCAAAAATGCTATTTAACAAATGTATCAAGTAATAGATGGTTAGCAATTAGATTAGAATTTTTGGGTGCTTGCATTGTAACATCTGCTGGTAAGTTTTTTTTTTTTTATTCATCAACTATTATATAATATACTAATAATAAATTTATAATTTATTTTATTAAACACAATAAACAGTTTTATATTCAGTTTTAGCAAGAGGTCATATCGAACCAGGTACAGCAGGTTTAGTAATTACTTATGCACTTGCAATTACAGCCAATATGAATTGGATGGTTAGAATGTCATGTGATCTTGAAAACAGTGTAGTTTCAATTGAAAGAATTCAAGAGTATTGCTCTCTTACACCAGAGGCACCATTATTTAATGATAAAAAAGTACCAAAGAATTGGCCATCCGAAGGTGGCATTGTTTTTAAGAATCTTTGGTTAAGTTATCGTGAGGGATTGGATCCAGTTTTACGTGGTATTAATTGCGTCATTAAACCAAAAACCAAAGTTGGTATTGTTGGTCGTACTGGTGCAGGTAAATCATCATTAACTCAAGCTTTATTCCGTTTGGTTGAACCATTACGTGGTACCATTGAAATTGATGGCATTGATATTACAACACTTGGTTTAAATCCACTTCGTAGTCGTATGGCAATTATTCCACAAGACCCTGTTTTATTTGCTGGTACAGTTCGTTACAATTTAGATCCATTCAATCAATACGATGATAGAGATATTTGGGAAGCAATTGAAAATGCTCATTTATTAAAAGCCATTCAAGATTTAGATGGTGGTTTAGATGCAATGGTTCAAGACGGTGGCGATAATTTCAGTGTAGGTCAACGTCAACTTTTAGTTATTGGCCGTGCCTTACTCAAAAAAGCAAATATCATTGTTTTGGATGAAGCTTCCTCTTCTATTGATATTGCAAGTGATGCATTAATTCAAGAAACCATTCGTAGTAAATTTGCAGATTGTACAGTTTTAACAATTGCTCATAGAATTCACACCATTGCTGATAATGATATGATTATGGTATTGGATAAAGGTGAACTCATTGAATATTCCTCTCCTGCTGAATTATTAAAAAATCCAGAATCAATTTATTATAGTCTTGTCAAAGCAAGTGAATCAAATCAAAATCAATAAACTTAATAAATTAAATTAAATTAATTAATATTTAAAAAAAAAAAAAAAAATTAATTAAACAATTTTTTTTTTTTTGTTTTTTTTTATTTTATTTTTTTGGTAAACTAAATAATTTTAATTTACCTCTTATATTATTATTATTACTATATTTGTTACTCTTTTCAAAAAGAATAATTTAATAAAAATTGTTAGGAGTGATTGTTTTTCTATAACAGCCATTTATAAAAATAACTTTTTTTTTTTTTTTGGTATGAAAATCTGAATATCTTAAAAAAAAAATTTTCTTTTTTTTATTTACAAGGTTTCTTTTATTTATTTAAAAGTAAACCATTTAATTTTCTAACTTTCCATTTTCACCCAAGTACTAAGAGCAACAAGAAGAAGTATAATTAAAAGTCCAACCACAATTGCCAAACAACCTAAATTTGTACACTGATTCTTTTTCAAATTGCTATTTCTATAATTGATACTCTCATCACTATTTGGATATCCTAACTCTGCATAATTTTCATTACCAAAAGTATTGTAGTGATTACTGTAATATATATCACTGCTATTATAACTTATACTACTTCCGTTTATATTATTATTATTATAATTATTACTATTTGATAATAATGAGGTTGATGAGTTATTTGAATATTTTGAATTCATATATGTAATTGGTGGCGATTCTAGTTTTGAATAAATATTTGATGGTACTTTAATTTGACCTTCTGTAATTGTTGATTGAGCAGTGGGGATAACCACTTTGTTACTTTCATTTTCTGATATTAATAATGGTTGTTTCGGATTATTTGATGCAATTTCTATATTTGTTTCAATTGTATTTAAAATTTTATATATATCTGATTCCTTACTATCAAATATTGATGGAGGTTTTGACAATGTTTCATTATTATTAAAACCATTATTATTATTATTATTATTATTATTATTATTATTATTATTATTATTATTATTATTATTATTATTGGTGTTCCCTTCTTCTGTAAACCCCATATTTTATATTTTTTTATTTATATATCTTTTTTTCTCTTTTAGCGGAATTTTTTGAGAATACACTGTTGTACACTTTTTTTTATTTTTTTTTAAAAAATGTTTTTAAAAAAAAAAAAAAAAAAAAGATATTATTGTGTTAGCTAATTCAAAAATAATTGAAAATCTAACAAATTTAAGAAATTATGATGTAATAAAAAAAATTAAAAAAAAAAAAATTTAAATATAAAAAGATTTTTTTTTGATTTTTTTCAAAAGAATTTTCCAAAAATAAAAAAATTCAAACCCCAAAACACACTATATTGCAGTAGTACACTGATTGTGGTGGGTTTTTATAATAAATATAAAAATATATAAAAATTTAAATTGGTTTATAAATTAATTTAAATTTTATAAATTTTTTAAAATTGTGGTTAAATTTATAAGTGTAGTGGTTTTTATTATGAATAATAAAAAAACAAAATTTTTATTTTATTTTTATAAAACTTTTTTTTTTTTATTTATTATTATTTGTTAATTATTTTTTTGGAGCATAATATTTTTGATTTCTTGAAATTGCATCTTTAGTTTTTTTAGGAAATGATTTTTGTTTAAAATAAGCAGGTGCAAATTCCAATAACCATTCAAATTTAACATCGGTGATGGTTCTAATATAATTTTCAGAGGTTAAAACAAATTCGTTGTAGATACAAAATTCAGGACGACGAGTTAAACCTGTTGAAGGATGAAAGATTACAGTTTGTTCATCACCCAAAGTAAAGTAAATATTTTTTTTTTCACATTTGGCCACTTGCATAAAGAAACCGGCAACGATACATTTTTTAATATTTTCATAATAAAATTTACTATTGACATCACCACTAACCAATGGTAATTTGAAACGAGTTAAAATTCTAGCCAATTGAGAACGAACACTATCGGCTTGTTTGAGTGAACGATGATTGAGAAAATGTTCATAACACCAGGTTGGATCTTCACCGTTTTTCTTGAAACTATGATAGACATTTAATAGGGTCAAATGATCGCCATCAAAGTGATCAAAACTCTTTTTAGCATCATCAGCCTCTAAACGATTATCTTTGGGACGCATAAAACAATTTGGTGAGGAGAGCATAGATGCAATGGTTAATGATTCGTTGGAGCAACCACGTTCGGCACTAACGATCAACATTTTACTCAATTGTGGATCCAATGGGAATTCAGACATGATTGCACCGGTTTCTGTTAATTGACCTTCATCGTCCAATGCACCTAAATAATGGAGTACCTCTAATGCACGAATCAATGTATCTGGTACTGGTGGATCCATGAAATCAAAATGCACCAAATCTACAACACCCAATTTGAGGAGTTGCAATACAACGGTGGCCAAATTGGAACGTAAAATCTCTGGATAGGTTTGTTGAATCAATACGTTTTTGTATGCTTTTTCCGGGTAGAGACGGAAACATTTACCTGGACGAGTACGACCAGCACGACCAGCTCTTTGATTGGCAGATGCTTTAGAGATTGGGGCCACCAAAAGTGATTCTACACGAGTACGTGGATTGTATGTTTTTTGTTTACTGAAACCCGGGTCAACCACGTACACTATACCATCAATGGTAAGAGATGTTTCGGCCACATTGGTGGAGACAATACATTTACGTTCTTTGTAGGTGTCAAAAATTTTACTCTGTTGATAAATTGGTAAGGATGAATAGAGGGGCAATGTTTTCATTGGTGGTAAACCCATCTCACGAATTTCTCTCGTGATCTTTGCACAGGTGTCTTCAATCTCCTCCTCACCAGTAAGGAAAACCAATATATCACCTGGTGCTTCATCTTTATGAATGGAAATAACTGTTCTAACAGCTGATTCCAAATAATCTTTTTCTGCTTCTGCTGTATAAAATATCTCTACTGGATGTAAACGACCTGGTACCTTTATCAATGGCGCATTATCGAAATATTTTTGAAATTTACCTGCCTCCAATGTTGCAGACATTACTATAAGTTTTAAATCTTTACGTCTTCTCAATATATCCTTGATCAAACCAAATAAAATATCTGTTGATAACGTACGTTCATGTGCCTCATCCAATATGATTACATCATATTTATTTAATTGTGGATCACCCATCGATTCTCTTAACAACATACCATCAGTTAAATATTTCATAAAAGTTTTTGCAGATGATAACTCTTCAAAACGAATTGAATAACCAACTTCTTGTCCTAATTCAAAATCCATTTCTTCTGATACTCTTTTTGCTACACTAATTGCTGCTACTCTTCTTGGTTGTGTTACACCAACCATTTTACCTGGTCTAATTAATCCTGCATCAACTACAAATTGTGGTATCTAAATAATAATATTATTTGTTAATATACTTTGTTTTACCATCATATATTATTATATATATATATTTTATATTATATAACAACTTACTTGAGTAGTTTTACCTGAACAAGTTTCACCAACTAAAATTACAACTTGATTATCTTTAATAACTTTAATAAAATCTTCTTTTTGTTTCCAAACTGGTAATTCTTTTCTTTTTTCTAAAATATCATAATAACGTTTTGAATAAGTTTCTTTTTTTGGAACCCATTGATCAATTGTTAAATTTGAATTTATATAACTATTATTATTTCTATCATCATAGTTTTCTGTTGTATTTGTAGTGGTAGTTGTAGTAGTGGTTTCTTCTTTTTCTTCTTTATTTTGTTTTTTCATTTTTTTATTAGAATCCGATGATTCGCTCTTTCTCTTACTCATTATTATTTTTTGTAATTTGTATTACCCTAAAAAAAAAATACAACAAAATAAAACTAAAATAAAACAATAGGTGGTGGTGTTTCTATTATTAAATATTAAATATTTTTTTATTTATACAAATAAGTGGGATATAAAATGAAAAAAAAAAAAAAAAAAAAAAAAAAAAAAAAAAAAAAAAAAAAAAAATTTTTTTTTTTTTTTTTTTTTTTTTTTTTTAATTTTTTTTATTTTTTTTTTTTATTATA
>JACAFZ010024001.1:0-10988 GCA_015252675.1 Dictyostelium gargantuum | reverse complement strand
ACACAGCTGCAATCATATTTGAACTGGTCTGGTATAAAAGAAACCAATTAAAATTCAACGAAAATGAGAAAGCAACCGTTTCTCTCAAACAAGTAGTTTGTGTGTATGTGTGTATGTGTGACCGCTACGCGTTCAGGCTACGCCAGCCTTCGGCTCTGTTTCGCTATACCTAAAATCACTCTAAACTATATTCTCTATTATTTTTATTATCTATATATTACTCATCATATATATTCAATTATATTAATATTATTTTTAATTTTTTATATATATGTAGAAAAATAGAGTTGTAGAGTGGGTAGTAAAAAAAAGTACGAAACATAAAAAAGTGTGCAAACTGTGTACGTCATGTATAATGATAACGTACTAACAATCCCTCTTGATTTTAATACACACGCATAGAATTACACAAACACAAGATCGTGCTGTGCATAACGTAAGAGGAGTTATAGGGGTTCTCTATTGATTTTATATGACGTGCACAATATTTATGCATTTGTGTAATCCGTACTAGTTCGTCAGAATCACTCTACACTCTCTACTTTTCTACATGCGAAAAAATAAATAAATAATTATGTGTAGGTGATAAAATTAAAACCCGCAAAAAACTGCGAATTTGCGGAAGTGATTGTCTTATTTTATTTTGTTTTTTAAGAGACATCTTCTTGATTTTCTTCGACTTGGTCAGCATTAAAATCTGGGTTTTTAACTTTTTCTTCTTTTTTAGTTTCTTGTTCTTTTTTTTTTGGAGTAAAAAGATTCGACAACTGACTTGTGATATTACTAACAGCTAGTTCAATATCAAGGTTATTTTGGGTTAGAATTTCAACTTCAGCTAACAAACTTTGGTTTAGCTCTGATAGGTTGGTTATTTGATCAATTTGAGAGGATGTTGTTCTTTTTTCTTCTACAAGATTGAGTGTTAAATTATTCAATTCTAATTGAAGTCTATCAATGGTGGCACTTTGAGCACGATTTTGATTTGTTAAATTTGTTTTTTGGTTTTCCAAAGTTGTTATTACATTGTTTTTTCTTTGGATAAGACCATGTGCTCTAACAATACTGAGAGCTTCATCTGTTTTAATTGTATTCCATCCAGAGTGAGTTTGAACTCTATTTACTACAGCTAAATAGAAATGATCAACATTTTCGAGATTATTCATTTTTAAATATAATACTGCTAGAGACTGTTGAGAATAAAGTGTATTTGTAAAAGAATTTTTTAATAATTTTATAAGATATTTTGAAAAAAAATCTAAAGATTTTGAAAAAAAAATAATAATTTTTAAAAAAAAAAATCAAAATTTGTTCACAACTTTTTACATAATATTTACATTTAAACTTTGTATGATATACAGCTATAAAAACAATGAATTTCAAAGAGCGGACACTTCAACATTATAAAATTTTTAATGATAAACATTCAATAATATTATCAACTAAAACATTTTTAGATAAAATCAGACCACATCAAATCTTATTTATTTATGATCAATACGACATACACAACATGTTATTACAAAATTATTCAATACAACCAATTAACGAACCGCAATTTGTTAGAGTTATTGATAGAGTATTGATAGATAAAGAAAAGAACCATACATTAAAAATATATATTTAAACAAATGAAGTTATACAATAAACAAAGCGGACCTCGACCAAGAACGAGAATGATTGACTATAATAATACAAAAATATATAAAATAGTATCAAAAGATAATATAGATGATTATTTTATTGGAGCAACAACAGGCCCATTATGGAATATATTATCAAAACATAAAAAAGAATATGAACGACATAGATTAGAACCAAGATTATCAACTAAATTTAGGTATTTATATGAGATGATGGATGAGAGTGAAATATGTATTGAATTAATTGAAGAATATCCTTGTAAAAATAAGAATGAATCAAACGAATATATTCAATATCTTATAAACAATGATTATTATGGTGCAAAAAATAGATATTAATTTGATCTTTTTTTTAATTGATAACAAATGACCATGACATTGGATTTAATTGCAAATAATTCCCAGTTCCGTAAAATTGCATAAGATATGAAATTGGAGTTCCATCAGTATTTTGTACAGTAAATGAATTAAGATATAATACATTCCTTGTTGGTACTATACCTATACCTGGTGTACTTGTTCCGTTATGATAATTAACCTCAATCCATCCCGCTGAATCAACAAGATTTGTTTTGTACATAAATCTATCAGGAATCATAAAGTTTGAGAAATCAAAACCAGATGGAGTAACATTGTGTGTATATGGATTATTTGTAAATCTCGCACCACCAAAAGAAATTGTAACAAGATTACCTATCCTCCAGTAATTCATTTTTGTTATATATTGTAATCTATTTTTTACATCAGTTCCCCAATATAAAATACCAGTTTGGCTAAACTCTTCATAATAATTTAATTTAGAAGGTACATATAATTGATAATTATTGTTTATTAATTTGAATGCTCTATGTACATTGATATCTCCACCTGATATATCAGATATATGATTTGTTTTTAGTGTACCAACACATGTAATATCACCAGATGATTCAAAACTTCCTGATTTAATTGGCCCCATTGTTGTATATGCACTGACATTAGGTTGAATATTATCCACATTAATTTTTGAGGTAACTATATTACCTAATGATAATTGAGTACCAGAATATGGTATGATTGAATTGGTCTTTAAATAATTTCTTGCAATCACAATATTATTATTTGAGGTACCATCTACAGCCCCAGAACCAGGTAAATAAACATTACCAGAAATAGTAATTTGGGGTCCTGAAAGTGGTTTAATTGTATTTACTGATAATACCCCATCTACATTTAAAGTACTAGTTTGAGTTGTACCATTGGGTGGAATTTTTACCATTGATGCACCATCATTTGGTAATATCAAACTTGTATATAGATTTTCAGAAGCAGTTGCTATTTTGAAAGTTGATGTATTACCTTGCAAATATAAAACTCTAGCATCAGAAGATACATTTAAATTTCCAATTTCTGCATCTTCAGACACTGTTAATTTATCAACAATTTGATCAATCCCGTTCATATGATCTATGTTAGATGAGGTTGCTCGAATAGTAACACTATTCAAAGTATCAGTTGTAATTGTTTGAACATTTAAACTTGGTGTAATAATCAATGGTGTTGTGATTGAAGTAGTTGCCAGAATAGTTTCACTATTCAATGTACTACTATTCAATGTTTCACTATTCAAAGTTTCACTATTTAATGTTTTAACATCAATTGTTTCTGCCCGGATAGTTTCACTATTCAAAGTATCATTAAATGTTTTTTCACCATTGATGGTTTGATTTCCTTCTGTTAATACAACATCTGAAATGAATACTCCTGATGGTTTAACATTAATAATTGAATTTGTACTTGTATCTACATTTAAAGTAACTTGATTTTGGCCAAATTGGATTTGGTTTATATCACTTTCTAATAATAATTGATCAGTAATAGTTAATTCATCAACTTCAACAATTCTTTCTTGTTCATAATCATTAAATAAATCAATATATCTTGAAGACATTTTAAATACTATATAATTTACTTAAAAAAATTTATAATATCTAAAATATAAAATAGATATTACCGTCTGGAAGGGGCGGAACCCTTTTTTCCTTTTTTCTTTCCGTACCCCAACTGTACCAGCAACATTCCCTGCTGTTTTAATAATACTATTTCCAGTTAAATCACCAATCGTATTCAAACCTCTAGAAATTAATTTATTATCTTTTACAAATCTATGACCTTTTTTTACCCAATCCTATAAACCATCTCCTCTCTGACCACCTGGTGGAGGTCCAACAAAACCTGCTTTTACTAATACCATTTTATGTTTTATTATTTATATATCAATTTAATTGTTAAAATTAATTGTTTAATCAAGTTGAAAAACATAAAATCAAATTAAAACCTACTTGAATACGAAGTAGTAAATTATAATTACCATTTTGATCAATTTCAACTAATGTAAAATTATAATTTCCATTAATCATACTACCATTATCACAACTGTATGGTTGTACAGTATTAGATTGAATATAAAATGATTGAATATTATTACCTGGTTTATCAATTGGATATGTTATTAAATTACCACTAATATTTGGTATGTCTGTTAAAATTGATAATAATGCTACTGGGGGAGCATCATCTCTATCATTAATGATGGTGCATATATTATATCCTTTTAATGAAATGGTTTTTGGAATAAAACCAATACCTGTTATAGGTACACTGATATGACTAATTCCTTCATTAAAATAACCATAAACATTTATTGTTTTTTGAATTATATTGTTTGTACACATTCTTATATATGCATATAAACTATTAATTTACTAAATTAATTAAATGGATTTATGATTTTTCTGCTGGAAAATCAGCCAGGTTTAAGGACGGCACGTCTTTACATTTCAATCAATGGTCTACCACTCATTCCATTATTAATAATACGATGTTCTTTTGTAACAACAAAACAATAATGAGTATTATTGGTAGCGGCGGAAAGATATGCTGTCGCAGCATATGTTGGACTACGATTGTGAATTGGAATTCCTTTATATGTATTATCATTTGGTACATCTGTTTGAGTACCATTACAAAAATCTTGAATCCAACACCAATTATAATTATTAATATCACCAGACATGATTGAACTACCTTCTAATAATTTTTTATTTGTGTCATAATCCATATATGTTGGTGGAATTAATGGATATGGAGTCAATGGTTGATTATCTAAACTATTTTGAAAATTACTTACTAAAGTTGAAGCAATATCATTTTGGACTGGTGGTAAATTTATAGTTGCTTGATTTGTTGTAAATATTGAATAATAAATACGATCCAATGTTAATGCTCTTCCACTTGGAACTGTAAAACTAATACTTTGAATATTTGAATTTTGAGATGCTGAAAATGTTTGAACATTACTATATAAAATTGGAAGCCCTTCATTTAATTTATTACGTAATTGATCAATAATAATTTGATTTATTTCGGTTGCAAGATATAATGTAATATTTTGAACATTCATCTGAGCTGATACTAAATTTGGTGCAGCTGCTAATACTGGTGGACTTGCTGCAGTACCATAAAAACCAAGTGATGTTAATGGATTTAATGTAAATTGCAATTGCATAATATCACCAAATATTAAATCTTTATCCAATGATAATATGGTATCATAGATATCACTAAGATAAATTTTTACTGAGAATTTAGTTGGTACATTTGCTGTTACAGCACCAATTAAATATTGACATTCACTATATGGTTTATCTGCTTGATTTGCTGTATTAATTTGATATCTGTAATTTGTTGCATTATTTGATGCAAAACCTGGTGTAAATATAATAGTATCACCACCTGCATTTGGAAATACTTTTGCATAACGATTCATAGTTTGTTGTTGTTTACGATTTATTTTCATCGTTGCTTTTGAATGTTGATGTGCTGATGTTAAATTGAGTAAATATTCACCACTACGAGATTGAAATGAAATTTGGCTAAAGAATGAAATATAATCAGCGAATAAATATGGTACATTATTTGCACCACCAGCTGGTATGGTTAAATCAAATTGTAACCAACTTCTTGATAAATTATAAACTGAACTTGCACCAAGATTGAATTTTATAATTTGACCTTGTGAAGAAAGAGTTGTTAAAGTACCACTTTCAGGTTGAACGACATATGGTACATAACTTGGACCTGTTTCGTCAAATGCGGTATAGTCTACTTGACTTGAATGAATTTCTCTTGACATTTATAAATATTTGTATATTATGTAAATTTTATTTTCAAAAATAAAATAAATATATTACGAAGTAATAATGACCAAGGGGTGGTAGCCCAGACACCTACCAGTGTAAAAAAGGATTTAGTAGTCAAGTTAACTTGGTCGCTAAATCTGAGTGGACCTTGGTTCCATCTCATTGTCCTTGTGTGCAATGTACTTCATGAAATCTTTATGCATATCATAATAAACTTCTTTTTTGAAAAAACACAATGTAATATTTAAATCTATTCCATTCAAATTAATAATTTCACCATCGCCATCTGTCAAACTAAATGTAAATCCATTTTGATTGGTTGATGTCAATCTTTTACTATATGCATCAACTGAATTATTTGACCAATTAATATATGAATAATCTGGATTACCAGTTAAATAAATCTCTTGTAATATATCATCATTCCCATTGCTACATATATTTGAGTGAATGTAAACCACATTGTCAACTTGTAGATTAATTACATTGGTACTAACTAATATGTTATTGTTACCTTGATGATCAGCGATCAGTGTGAAACTATTTGTTGAATTCTTTTCAAAACCTAATTGTTTATACAATTTATTAGTAAATTTTAATGATACATTGTCCAACGTGGTAGGCGACACGACGCCTGTTTGTACGCCAAATGTAAACTTACCTGTATTTGGTTGCTTTGAATTGGGCCACTCTACACTATATTTATAATTATTTGGCGATAATTCATTTAATAATGTTTGTAATTCAACTTGAATTCTCTCTCTGCTATAATTACTTGGTTTGAGTATTATTTCAACTTCATGTCCATTTTCAATTAATGTAAAAGAATTTAAACTTCTTCTAACGTTGTAGAATGATTTAGGTATTGATGCTTGTAAAACTACAATATGGTCAAACTCATTTAATGAACCAAAATTTTCAAAAGAAAAATTAAATTTTGATGACGCACCATCATAATTTTGCGAATTTAGATAAAATATCTTTTTTTATTGCATTTGCATTTTTTTTATTTTATTTTATTTTTTTTATTTATTTTTAATATTATTATACACTATTACATAAAATGAAAAAAGAAAATATTTATATTGATTCTGATGATGAGGAAGTTGAAGGATTGAAAGATATTGAAGAGGCAACACCTGAAGTTATAGTAGAACCGTTACAAAGTAACAATAAACCATCAAAAGGTAGAGGAAGACCAAAAGGGTCAACTAAAAAGAAACCAGTTGTAGAACCAGTTGTGGAACCAGTTAACTTGCCCCCTAAATCTAAGGACAGCATGTATTTACCAATTGATAATAATAAGTCCAACAGATATATATTAGGTTCATTATCAACTAAAAAACAGATTGGTGTAAGTTTAAAACCATCAGAATATCATAGAAATAATTTAATTAAAAAATATTAACTTGTTTATATTAATTAATTATAATGCAGAAATTAAATAATATAGAAGTTAAACCAATAAAGGTATTGAAAATATCCAAACCTGCACTTGGTAAAGATTTATTTCCGTTGGCATATTGTAATATATTTATATGCGCACCAAAGAATAGTGGTAAAACAAGTGTAATCAATACTATTCTTAAACATTGTAGTGGTAAATCAACAAACGTGATTATATTTTCAGCAACAGCGCATAGTGATTCAAATTGGATTGCTGTTATTGATAAATTGGAGAAAAAAGGTATTGGTGTTGAAGTACATACAAGTATTTTTGATGGTCGTTCAGTTAATATAGTAAAAGAAATGATTGAAGAACATAAAGAGTTGGATAAACAAAAACGACCTTTACAAACTGGTAAAGTTGGTGGTGATAATATCCCATTACCAAAATTAGTTAAAAACCCAAATCCACAATTATTCAATAAAGACGTGTCGTCCTTAAACCTGGCTGGTTCTAATCCATCACAGTCTGTTAAAACTAGCGTCATGACGGACAAGACCGTCCCCGAACTTATATTTGTATTTGATGATTTATCAAATGAATTAAAAGATAAAGCAATACCAGAATTAATGAAAATTCATCGTCATTTCAAATCAAAAGTTATTATTAGTAGTCAATCATGGAAAGATACATCATGTGATATTAGAAAAGGAAATTTGGATTATGTATTATTGTTCAAGGGTATACCAGAAGATACATTAAAAGTTATATATAGTGAATTATCAAGTAATTTAAATTATGGTGAATGGTTGGATTTATATCACACAGCAACAGCAGATAAATATAGTTTCTTTTATATTGCAAAAGATGAATACAGAAAGAATTTTAATTATTTTATTTTGTAAATTAAATTTATCAAGTTATACACAATGGATGAAGTAATACTTGGTGCAGGTAAAAGAAAACGTCAACGCAAAGTTAGACCATATAGATTACGTAAAGATAAAACTGGTAGATTTATAATCAGAAAAAAGAAAAGAGTAGAATTGAAATCAAAGAAATCAAATAAAGAATTGAAAAAGAAATTGATTGGTCAATTTGCTGTACTTGGTTCATCATCTGTAAAGACCAACGGGGGGACCAATGAATATGTCAATCGTGTTCAAGATAATAATTTTAAAGAATTAATGTTGAAGAATCAATTAGCTACCAAAGAGGCATTATTACAACAAGCACATAATGACAATAGTTTATCATTATTACCCGCATCTCCCGATAATACGTCTACTTCCGATGATAGTGGAACTATTCAGAAATATATACAGAAACAATTTAACGAAATTAAAACTGGTATGAACAAAAAGCTATTATTTGATGAAAAAGAAAGATTGGAAAAAGAACAAAGAAGGTTTAAAAAGGATCAAGATAGAATTGAACAAGAAACAAATAATGCAAACCAAAAGAAACGTTTGGTTGAACTTGAATTGGGTAATTTAGATGTGAAACTAGGAACTGAACAAGATGAACAAATTAAACAACAATTAATGCAACAATATAAAGAAAAAGAAAAGGAATTGAATGAAAGTATTGAAAAGTTGGACACTGCAAATGACAGATATACACAATTGGAACAAGCGCATAACGAACAAATTGAAAAAATTAAAAAAGAAACTAAAGAAGAATCAGATAAAATATTAGCAGATCAAAAAGAACAACAATCAATTAAATTATTCAATTCATTTATAGATAGAAAGGGTTTAAAGAATGTACAACCTAGTTTATTGAAGCAACCTAAAGGTGTTAATCCATTTAATATGTATAATGATACAATAAGTTATGAAAAAAAAAGAGCTCTAACTAGACAAAATAATGAAATATTTGCTGGTATATTAAAAAGATTGGTTGGGTTGCCAAATAATTTGGATATTATTAATCAAGTAAATGAATTATATAATCAATTTGAAAAAGAGAGAACAAATGATGGAAGGAATGACAAATTAAATCAAATTTATAAAATAGTAGATAAAGACGTACCGTCCTTAAACCTGGCCGGGAATGGACATGGTGATGGACACAATCAGCGTGGTGAGTAGCAAGATGCTCCAGGTTTGTATGATTGGCAAATTAATAATATAATGGAAGCAGTAATGGGTGATATGGTTGCAACTCCGTTACAGGTTGGAAATTTCGTTAGTACAATATCAAGTGATGAAATTAATACATTAATAGCAACACCATTAATGTCATTTATTATGAATTTAGATCCACACGATAAACCAGGTAGCCATTGGGTTGCAATTTATATAGATGCACGTGATACAGACGATAGTGCAAAATCGCTAGAATATTATGATTCATTTGGTCATGATCCATCTGATCAATTTATGAAATCAATTAAACAATTAATAAAAAAGATAGACCCAGATTTCTATCTCAAATTTAAAATAAACAAAATAGTTGAACAAGATGTAAATAGTAGTAACTGTGGTTATTTTTGTATAAAGTTTTTATTAAATAGATTTAGTGGTGTACCATTTAAGGAGTGTAGTGGATTTGAAAAATCAAAAAAGAGTGAAAAAGAAATTGAAGTAATGAAAAAAGAATTTAAAGAGTTTGGTTACATATAAATTTTCGAAATACGTTTATTTTTTATTTTTTTATTTTTTATTATTTTTTTTCTTTTTTTGTTTTTTTTGTGTTAAAAAATTTGCTGGTTTTTTTTCCATTATTTTCATTTTTTTCATTATATATATTCATTATTTCATTATTTTCATTATGCAGCCAAACTTCAAACCAAATTGTAACAGATGTAATCGTCGTGCTTCTGTCAAAAAATGCCCAGATGGTTATTGTGCAAAATGTAGACAAGTTACAAAAACTGAATCCGAACGAGAATCCAAAAAAGCAATTTGTTTTATAAAGAATCTTAAAGATTGCAGATGCCTATGAAAGTGAAAAAGTTAAATCAGAATGTCTAGATCAATTAGTTTCTATGAAAAAAGACAAAAAGGAGCTATCAGAGTTACGTAAGAGCAATACACTAAAGAAGAAAGAAGTAGAAAACATTTTTCCCGCTGATGTTTTGGATAACATAGACTCCATATCAGTAGAATCAGTCACAAACACAATCACTCAATTGGGTATCATAGATTAGGCGAATAATAATATGAAATAATGAAAGGTCATGGTATTATCCTATTTATAGGAGACTTTAAACTAATATCACGTCACCAGGGGGCGTTAACGTCTGGAGGCATGCGTACACATGTAAGTGGCTAATCTAACCCACACAATATGGTTGTATATAAAATACATATTGTTGTATAAAATCGTGGCTAATCTAATCCACACAATATATAAATAAATTTTATCACTATATTTATTTAAAGTATTTTTATTGGTAGATTTGGGTAGATCTGGGTAGATTTTTATTTTTCTTTTATTTTTCTCATTTTATTTACAACACCGTTTTTAAAGTATTTCTCTAATTTCATATCACCAGGTTCAGTACCAATTTTGATATTATAAAGTGTATTTGTTTTTTTGATTTCTTCTTTACTTGTTTCAATTATCTTTTTTGTTGATGCAAAACCATCTGTGTGAATTCTCTTTATACAGTCCCCGAGATATATATTTAGACCCCCCTAATTTTTTTAAGATTTTATTGATATTAAGATTTTTAAAACAATATTATGTTAATAATTAAGGCTCATTAAGGACAATTATTTATAAAAATATCAACAAGTTTACTCTTAATTATATTAAAAAAAGTAAAAATTA
>JACAFZ010023890.1:0-11001 GCA_015252675.1 Dictyostelium gargantuum | reverse complement strand
CTTATTATATTGTGCTGGTCTAATTTTAAAATTAAAATCAAAAATTTATAAAAAAAAAAAAAAAAAAAACAAAAAACAAAAAAAATAAAAAAACACTTTGCGAAAATAATTTTAAAAAACTAAAAAAAAATAAAAACTAAAAAAAAAATACACGTCCCTTTATTAGTTCAATCACTGCAATATCGCATTTGTATTATTATTATTATTATTATAATATAAGATTATAGCAGTAATAAAATGAAAGTAAAGACTGCAACAACAGCAGGCACTGCAACTACAAAAATTTCAGATGATAATAAAATTAATTATAATAATACTTCATTTAATCCTACAATTTCATCAAAAATTCATCATAATAATAATACAGATAATAATAATAATAATAATAATAATAATAATAATAATAATAATAATAATAATGGTGATAATAGTGATGGAGGTATTGGTGGTGGCGTAACAATATATGAAGAAAAAGAAAAAGATATAGATAGTATTAAAAGCTTTGACTCTGATAATGATGAATATAAAGATAATAATAGTAAACTAATAGGAAATTATTTTAAATTTAATATAAATTATAATTTTTATAAATCACCAAGTTTTGTTTCTGCTGGTGCTGTTTTTTTATACGGTATGTTAATATTACATATATACATAAATACATATATACACAAATACAATATTTTCTTATTAAATAAAAACTAAAACTAAAACAACAACAATAACAGGTTCAGTTAGTTTATGTCAAACTATATTTAATAAAAAAGTTATGACAACATATAATTTCAATGCTTCAAATTTTTTGTTATTTAACCAAATGATGGTTACAATTGTAATACTACATATATTAAAATATTTTCAAATTTTAAAAATAAATACAAATTATGAAAGAGAAACAATAATAAAAATATGAAATATTTAGTAATACGTGCTGGAGGAGGTTGTAGTAGTAGTAGTAGTAGTAGTAGTAGTAGTAGTAGTAGTAGTAGTAGTAGTAGTAGTAGTAGTAGTAGTAGTAGTTTATATTTATATTAATATGTTATTTATTTATATAGCTTATGCCACTATCATTTTGTTATATTATAAATGTATTATTAGGATTAGATTCATTAAAACAATTAAATATACCAATGTATAGTGCATTAAAAAGATTGGTTGCAGTTGTTATATTAGTAATGGAGTATTTTATACTGAAAAAAGTATCACCACCAAAAATTATTGCATCTGTTTTTGTTATGGTTATAGGTGCTGTTATTGCCGGTGTAACTGATTTAACTTTTAATTCATTGGGTTATTCATTAGTATTATTAAGTTGTGTTTTTCAAGTATGTATATTGGTTTATTGAATTATGCCATATAGTATTATTAATACTATTTTTATTATTTTTATTATTATTTTTATTATTATCATTATTATTATTATTATTATTATTATTATTATTATTACTATTATGTTGTAGGCATCCTATTTAGTTTATGTTAAAAAAGTATCAAGTGGATTGTCAACATATGATATGTTATATTATAATAGTGTATTATCTTTACCAATTACAGTATTTTTAATGGTGGTAAATAGAGAGATTGAATATTTTCAAACATATGAACATTTATATGATAGATCATTTCAAATTTATTTTATTCTCTCTGTTTTTTTAGGATTCTTTTTAAATTTTTGTATTTTCTTTTGTACAAGCGTAAACTCACCATTAACAACAAGTGTAACTGGTCAAGTAAAAAATATAGCATCAACGATTATTGGTGCAATCATATTTAATGATATTATAATTCATCCAATTAATATATTGGGTTTATTGGTAAATATATTTGGTAGTATTTGGTATTCATTTTTAAAATTAACTTCAAAATAAATTATTAAAGAACTAAACAACACAACCGCCAAACAACCAAACAACCAACCAAAAATAAAGAATAATTAATAATAAAAATCAAAATAAATAAACACGCACAAATACATATACACATATGTATACCTCCCAAATAAATTAATTTCTCTACTTTTTTTAATACCTTACAAAATTTTAATCTTTGATTGAGAATAGACAATAAAATCCAATAAAGATTCTGTCTGGTAATTTTATTCCGTATTGGATTCCTAAACCATATATAATATTGTTTTTGGCATCTATTTCACCAGTATACAATGATTTGAAGTCTTTGATGTACATTGAAAAAAAAATATGATTGGTGTTGACATTAAAGATTTGAAATAATTGGATTATCATGAAAATACCAATATTACCAAAGTTTTAGAAAAAAATTGGTTTTGTTATGAAAAGATATTTTTTTTTTTATTTTTTAAATTTTTTTTTTTTTCGAGACCAATCATTTTTTGTTACACTCTCACAATGAACAAATCATTATTAATTAAATATTTATCAATTATTTTAACAAGTTCAGTATTAATTTATCGTTTAATGAATGAAAAAAGTAGATTAGATAGTTTTTCATCTCAAACTCCATCACCAAAACAAACAATCAAAATTAATAAAATCATTGTTTATCCAAGTATGTACATAACCATAAATATTCATATATATACTATGTTTGTTACTAACTACTATTTCAAATTAAAGTTAAAGCATGTGGTGGTATTGAATTAAATGAATGTAAATTAACAAAATATGGATTTGAAAATGATAGAAGATGGATGATAATTAAAGATAATAGATATTGCGCACAAAAACAATATCCAGTATTGGCAACTATTAAAACTTTATATTCGAAAGATGGTAAATATTTAGTGGTTTCAAAAGAAGGTGTTGAAGATTTAAATGTTTCAATGGAACAATTAGAGTCTAGTAAATTGGATGAATCTAAAATTTATAAACAAGTTTCAATGTTTGATAATACTTCACAATGTTATGATCAAGGTGATGAATGTGCAAATTGGTTTGAAAAAGTTATGGGTGTTGATGGTGTTAGATTGGTTCAAATGTGTCCAGATGATTTATGGACAAGACCAATTCGTCAACATATGGCTGAGAATTTAAATAAAGAAAATTTATCGCTTTATAAAAATTCATTGTCAAATACATGTCAATTAATGTTTTTATCAACTCTTTCAGTGGATTTGGTAAATGAAAAAATTCATGAAACCCGTGTAAAGAATAATGAAGATACAAATGTTGAACCATTCAATTGGAATAGATATCGTCCAAATATTTTATACAATGGTGATAATATCGCTCCATTTGATGAAGATACTTGGAAATCAATTAAAATACAAGATGGTGACAACGATAATAATCATTCCATTGACCTTACTATTGCTGATGCTAATGCTAGATGTCCAGTTGTTACTATCGATCAATCTAAAGGTACTTTTGATCAATACGATGAACCATTGAGAACTTTAAAAACATTTAGAAAAGTAACTTGTAAAATAGGTGAAAAAGTTTTATTAGGTACTTATGCAGTTATTGATGAACTACAATATGGTAAATCCATTTCGGTTGGTAATTCAATCACTGTAACTAAAATTGGCTTTAAATCAAATTATTTTTCAGAAATTCAAAAATAATAAACAATTATAAAATTATATAAAAAACCTATATGAAAATTGTTTCAATGAATTGAAATAATTTTGAAGTTATTTGATATTTTTAATAAATGGTTCGAACTACAGATTTAATTTTTTTTTTTCATTTTCATTTTATAATAATCTCAAACATAATATGTATATTCATAATGCGTAAAAATTAAAATATTAATATTTAAAATATTTTTATTTTTTTTTAGATATAAAATTACATACAGATAGTTTTGAAGATTTATTACATAAAATTAAGAAAATAAAATAAAATGACATATTCACTTTTAATCATCAAGTATTACTATACGAAAAAATACTCATTTTTAAGTTAAATAATTTAAGGATAATTATTTAATATATTATTAGTATTATACTAATCATTAGGTAAAACCACTCCTAATTAATTTTTTTTTTAAAAAAATCAATATAAATAGAATTTATTTTATATTTATTTTTCATAAAAAAACAAACAAACAAAGAAAAACAAACAATAAAAATGACTCTATTCAGTATGTTTTTAAAGGTTATTTAAAAAAAAAAAAAAAAAATTTATTAATTTGTATAAATTAAAAATAAAATATAGATTCAATCAATTCAATTTCAAAAGTTTCATCAATGAAATCAAATATTTCCACCATATCATATGGATCATCTATGGGATCATTTAGTAATGATTCCAGTGCTTCTTTTGGATTTAATTGGAATAAATGTCATCCAATTCCACCACCACAACCAAAACCAACATGTGCACCAGTTCCACCATGCCATCCAACCCCACCATCATGTTGAGGTTATAACATTCATTTATACCTTTTAAAAAGTATAAATTTTGTTTTTTATTAAATTTAGTTATTTTTTTATAAATAAAAATAAAGAACTTTTTTTTTATTCTCCTTAAATGATAATTTTTTATTAAATTCTATGATCACTCACCATTTCAATTTTAGTTTGGATTAAAAAATTATTCTCTTTTAAAAATATTAATATATTTAAAGTGTATTATATCCATTATTTTTTTTATAATAGTTTTTTTTTTTTTTATTTATTTATTTCAAACTGAATAAAAAAAAGTATATATACTTGCTTCTACTCTCATCCAAGGGGCATTACCAAATGTAACAGTTTTTGAAATCAATGTCCAAGTTGCTGTATCATATGTTTCCACTGAAATTTCCAAAGCACCTTTAACTCTAGAACTGATAACTAATGTTAATTTAGTTTTATCTTGATTTAATACATATGGTTGATTGTTATATAATGGACCCATGTCTAAAATTAATTTAGTATCGCATGTTTGTTTTGTGAAATCAATTTGACAAAATTTTGTAGTTCCAACAAAATCCAATGATTGAATAGCAGCGATAACACCCCCACCAGCAACAGTGAATAATTTTGAACATTTAAATCGGTAATGTTATAAAAGACATCAATATTTTCTGTTGGATTTAATCTTGGATAATTTGCAACTAACAAACGATTATGATCACCTTTAATATTAGAATAGTAACCAGTATAGAATGAATCTGTAACATTATCATATGCCAAGAATGGATCAATTGTGAAAAAATCAAATTTTGTATTAAGATCTGGTAAATTTAACGGAGTACTTGTAAAGTTTAAAGTATTAAAATCCCATGCAAATAATTGAACCATTCCTGAATCACCAATTCCTTGACAAAATGGATTAAGATATGCAATATTATCGACCATAATAACTTGTTGAGATACAACTTCATATGGATCAGATTTAAAATCGATGGTACTTAATACTGTTTTTTCATTGGTTTCTAAATTAAATTCTAATAAATATTCAGTGGTGAGATTTACATTACTTGATAAAAATATTACCTATTAAAAGAATAAAATAAAAATAAATATTTTATTTTATTTAATAAAATTAAAAAGATTTTTTACATACAGAATTTTTTACCAAATCAACACTAATAATTGATTGAATTTGATCTTGATCAAAAAATGTATAATTATATGAAACATCACCTTGTTCAATATCAATAATTGCAAGTTCTGTTTCATTGGTATCTGTATTAATTGTGACAGCATACAATAAATTTACATTATTAACATCAGATGATGTCGATACCGATGACGATAATACAAAAATACTAAAAATTGATAATATTAATATTAATATTAATATTGGTGAGAATAAAATTTTATTCATTTTTATTTATTTAAATTTAATTGCCGTTTGTTGATTGCAATAAAAAAAAATGGTTTAATTTTTATAAGAAAAAAAAGATATGATTTTAAAAAAAAATAATATTAATTTTTTAAAAATAATTAAGATATTTTTTTTCGTACATCATAATTATCAATTCAACTAATGAATCATCATCAATTTTATTATTATAAAATTGGGATATTTTAAAATTTTAAAATTTATAATAGTCATTTTCTTTATTGGGGGCTTTTATGGACAGGATGGCATCCTATTTATTTTAAAAACTAATAGTTTTTTTTAAATCCAAAAAAAATTGATTTTTAAAAATAGTTTAGATTTTTTTTCGTACATACCATCATCATCATGAAATAATCAATTTTTTTATTAAGATATTTTAAATTTTCTATTTTTCTTTAAAAAAAGTTAGATATTAAATAAATAAAAAATTAAAAAAATTAAAAATTAAAAAAAAAAAAAGATATCTTAAAAATACATATGATACTCTATATAAATCTAACTATGGTCATTTATTTCGCGATTTTAAAAATGAATTTTTTAAATAATAATTATTACTATAATAATTAATTAATTTATTAATTTATAAATATATTCATTTTTTTAAATTTGGATGATCATTATTTATTTAGAATCCTTTAAATTTTGATCATTTAAATTTGAAAATGAAGAATTTGAACCAGATAATCTTTTTGTTTTTGATTCCTGAGTCAATTTAAGTCTTCTTTCACGGAGTGACATTTTTCCAGATTTTAAATCATTTAAACTATTTGATAATTCTTCGGTTGAACCATTATTATTATTTACTAAATTATTACTACTACCACCGCTACCTGAACCATTACTATTGATATTGCCAATACTGTTGGTGGATTGATGACCTGCGCCACCAATTGATTCAACATCATCCCTATTATATTGACCAGAGGAACGAGTGAATTTCTCTTCAATTTTTTGTTTAGTTTGTTCAGCTTTTTCGACTACAAGATTCATTTGTCTGTCATTGTGGTCACTAAGAGTTTTTTGGTACTCAACTTTTTCAATGTTGATTGCCTTAATCCATTCTACCAAAGTTTCTTTGTCTGGTGCTGTGATCATCATCGAAAATGATTTTTCTTTAAAAATTTGTAAATTTAAAGAGCCTTCAAACTCTTTCATGCCCAGTTGATGAAGGAAAATAATTTGTTCAAATTGAAGACGAATAGTTTTTTGTTTACCAAAAAATGAGGAACCACTTGATTTATTTGGACGAGTGATCGCCAAACTATCATTGAAAAGGTAGAGAACGATTGCACTCTTTTTACCTTTTGGAAGTACTTCGTGGAAATCACCTTCCTTAACGAAACGTCTGTGTGATTTTGCCAATTGTTGAGTTTGATCACCGTCTAATTTCTCTTGAATCTCTGCCAACTTCATAATACTTTCAGCTTCTTTTCTCATCTCATTCATATTCTCTGCGACCAAATTAATCTTTTCAAATGCCGTTTTCAATTGTTCATAATCTGGATGTGTTTGCCAAGTATGACTAATCATATCTTTGATAAGTAAACTGTATCTTGGTATACGTTGAATTGGTCTAATCAAATAATCCTCCAAACCACGTAATTTAATCTCTTCATTTGAATCTTTAACTTTGTTTAAATAGGATTTAAATTTACTTTGTTTTTTACATTCGTTCAATACACCCATTGCTTCACTATAACTTCTGCTGTATTGAGAGTAAACTTTGAGGAAATTACTAAATTTTATGAAAATATCACCAATGAGGGTATCTTTTTTCCAATCTTTGGTTCTGTTCTCCAAATCCAATAATAAACGTTTGTTATAGGATAAAATGATTGATACTTCACTGAAAATACTTTGTACTTCTTCTTGAGAGATAATTGGTGATCCCTTTTCAATTGCCTCTCTTAAATCCTTTAATACATGATCATTTAAAAAGGCTAAACGATTAATATATTCAACTTCGGTTTTCATAATTTCTTGAACAATTCTTTCTCTGTATGCAGAATCACGTGCTTGAATCTTTCTTCTATTTCTTTCAATCCATCTTCTAGTTGCTTTTTGAATTCTAATTGCTGCTCTTTCTTCTAATGATAAAGTGAGTGTAGATGCTGCTGGAGTTCTTGTTGTTGCTATTGCTGTTGTTGTTGGAGTTACATTGGTTAGAATTGGAGTTGGTGTTGATGTTACATTAGTTGATGGTTGTTGTACAATTGGTGTTGATGATGGTGTTACAGTTGCTGTAAATGTTACAGAGGCAGTAGATGATGGTGATGATGATGTTGATGATGTTGATGTAGTTTGTGGTGGTTGTTGTTTTGTTGGTGAACAAGATGCAGTTGATGTTACTGATTTTACAACTGGTGATGTTGTTGGTGAATTTAATGAAACTTGGTCTGGTGTCATGGTACCTTTATTTGAATTAATAAGTGGTGATACTGGTGTTGATAGACTATTTCTATCAGATTTTGGTGACTATATTAAATTAAGAAAAAAAAAAAATATTAGTAAATTATTGTTATTTTACAATGATTATTATGTTTGTGAGTGTACAGTGGAGGTGGTTATGTGAGAGTGGTTTGTTGATTACAAACATTATTATTATTATTATTATTATTATTATTATTATTATTATTATTATTATTATTATTATTATTATTATTATTGTCACCATCATCTTCTTTAGATTCAACTTTATCAATCACCATTATCTCCTCTTTTTCATTATTTGTTGTTGCTATTGTATTATTACTATTACTATTACTATTACTATTACAATTACAATTACAATTACTTTTACTGTTATTGTTACTGCCACTGTCACTGTCGCTGTTACTCTTACTGTAACTTTGATTATTTATTTTGAATATTATTGAATACTTACAATATCATTATTATCAGATTTAAATTTCTTTAAAGATTTTGCTTTTACCAAAGCAAAAACAATTGGATCCATATTATCTTTATTCAAAGCGATTTCAATGGTCATACGATCAGGATTACCATAACCAACTAAATCCAAAAGCATAGAGAATAAATCATGTCTTTTTTTAAGATCCAAAGTAACTTGAAGACCAAAACAATTGATGCGACCAGTTGAAATGAATGAATAGGATGATGCATTAACCTTTAAAATTGTAAAGTCACCTCTGTTGCCAGTTTTATAGAAATTACTCATGAAAACTGGTTGTAATTTTGAACCCCATAAATGAACTAAATCACGATTTGCCTTTGAACCAATGAAATAGTTTGCAACATATCCAATAATAAATAAAATAAAACAACTTTCCATAATCCAATTATTTGCTCTTTTAACTTCAACTTTAGTTGGTTGATCGGTTGTTGTTTGATCTTCTGGTGCTTCACTTCCACCATCATAATTAATTGTATCTGTTTGTTCATCTAATTTTATTTCCTAATAATAAAAAAAAAAAAAAAATAAAAAAAAAAAAATTGTATGTACAAACGAGTAAAAAAGAATTAATATGTAAAATAAAAAAAAAACAAATTATAATTATTTAATTACATTTGAACAAATTGAGATTGAAATTAATGATAATAATATCACAATTAATGTAAATATTATAAATTTATTGGCTCTCATTTTGTTTTATATATATGAATGTGTGATTTATTTTGAGTCAAAATGATTGAAATCACAAAAAAAATATAAAATAAAAAATAGGTGTTCACCACAAAAAAAAAAAAAAATTATAAAAGTGAAAAATAATTAAAAATTAAAAAAAATTACAATTTTTTTTAAAATTTTAAAAAATTAAAAAAAAATTCTTTTAAGAAAATCATTTGTTTTTTTATTTTTATTTTATTTTATTTTAAACACCACAAGTGTGCACAGGGAACAATACATATTAACCATCAAATGCTACAATCAATAAATAGATCAGTAAGATCAATAGGATCAACTATTGGTATTAGATTATATGGTACAACTGGTAATTCTACCAATAATAGTGGTGGTAATGGAGAAAAAACTCATTTTGGATTTAAAACTGTAAATAAAGAAGAAAAAGAATCAATGGTTAAAGAAGTTTTTGATAATGTATCATCGAACTATGATTTAATGAATGATGTAATGAGTATGGGTATTCATAGATTATGGAAAGATGAATTAATTAATACATTAAATCCAACTCCTGGTTCACAT
Organism: Dictyostelium gargantuum; assembly: GCA_015252675.1. Classification (NCBI taxonomy): domain Eukaryota; phylum Evosea; class Eumycetozoa; order Dictyosteliales; family Dictyosteliaceae; genus Dictyostelium; species Dictyostelium gargantuum. The sequence goes on along the minus strand of JACAFZ010023890.1, from coordinate 1,083 downwards.
TTATTAGATGTTGCTGGTGGTACAGGTAAGTAAATAGTACTATTTATAAATAAAAATGAATAAAAATGAAAAAAAGTGAATACTAACAACAACAACAATAACAACACCAACAACAACAACAACAACAACAACAACAACAACAACATCATCATCATCATCATCATCATCATCATCATCATCATCATCATCATCATCATCATCATCATCATCATCATCATCATCATCATCATCAACAATTGATGGTAGTAATATTCAACTTACCTATGATCCTATAAATTTAATTGCTTCAATTAATAATCCAGCTAATCAACCAATTACATGTGTTGATGTCAGTGATAAAAAAATTATTTTTAACGATAATTTTAGTTGCTCAAAATCAGATATATCCATTATTTCTTGTAGTTCAGATAGCCAACCAAGTGTATCATTCGATGAATCAATTGAATGTTCCACCAATAACAACAACGAATTAGTTGGTTTCAAATTTGGTCACATTGAAGGTGTTAATGAAATATTTGATTTAACCAATCAAACATTATCATGTCAATACGATACAACAAACAATAAATTAACAATTGAAAACAATGAAAGTAATTTCATCTTTTGTGGAGAAGGTGATGATATCTACTCTAAATATGAATTCAATCAAAATGTAATTTGCTCAAAAGTCATTCATCCCGATTCATTAATTGAATCAATTGCATGTAGAATGAAGAAATATGAAGATTATATCGTTTATTTCGAACGTTCAGTCAGATGTTATATAGATGATGTTAGCTCATGCTTTATGGATATTAATCAATCCATACAACCAACTCCAACACCATCAGATAGCAGTGATTCATCAGATTCAAGTAACTCAATGTCCTCTTCATCAGATAACAGTGATACATCATCATCATCATTATCATCAGATTCAAGCAGTTCATTAGACTCAAGCAGCTCAATGTCATCAATTGATAGCAGTGATACAACAACAACATCATCATCATCATCATCATCATCATCATCATCATCATCATCATCATCATCATCATCATCATCATCATCATAATATTCTTCATCAACAAATTATTCTAGTAA
>JACAFZ010023779.1:0-11005 GCA_015252675.1 Dictyostelium gargantuum | reverse complement strand
TCTTTCGGGGTTAAAAAAAAAAAAAAAAAAAAAAAAAAAAAAAAAAAATAAAAAAAAAAAAAAAAAAAAAAAAAACGGAACGAAGGTACCCGGCCGCTCGTTTCGAAAAAAAAAAAAAAAATTGAAAATAAAATTAAAATAAAATTAAAATAAAATTAAAATTAATTATCAAATTTATAACTTTTAAAAAAATCTTTTCTTTGGAAGTTCTAACCGAAAGAAGGAGGTAGTTAGTTAAATAATAAACTTATTTGAAATCACTTTCTTTTTTTTTTTTTATTTTTTTTTATTTTTTTTTCCTATTTTTTTACCTTTTTTTCAACTATTTTAATTGTCATGACGTTTCAAACGTTTTTTCAACATTAATTAATTGTTTTTTTTTTTTTAAAATTTTATTTTAATAATCTTTAGATTTGTTTAACCTTTTAAAAAAACAAAAAAAAAAAAAAAAACAAAAAAAACAAAATTATTATCATTCTCGTTATTATTTATTTATTATTATAAAATGAATCCAGAATAGTTATTATTATCATCATCATTATCATTATCAAATTTATCAATTTCAATTTTAAATTGTTCGATTATACTCTTTTCATTTGGAGTTTTATAATCAATTAATTTAAAGACCAAAGTATTTTGAAATTCTACCAATAATATTCCCTTGATTTCATCAAGCGATTCTTTTATAAATTTTTGTATTCCAACAGGATCTAATTTTCTTTTTTTTCTAAAATCGGGTATACTACCTAAAAGTTGAGTTACAATCTGTAGTATAGTAAAGAGGGGTTTGTTGGAAGTGTTAAGATGTGTTTTGTTGGAAAAGATATTACATTTTTAATTTGTAAACTTACTGTTTCATCTACTAAAACTTTTAATGAACCTGTTCCATCATAAATATTCAAATATAAAACATATTTATCATTTTTGGTCGAAATGTTTACATTCCCAAAGAAACCCATTATATAAAATTTTTGTTTATCTTGTATTTTATTTATGTCTGTATTAATTTCCAAAATTTGTGTTATTTTTGGTGGTGAGTTCTTGTTGTTATTATTATTGCCATTTTCATTGCTACCATAATCGATAATTTTATTATTATTATTACTACTACTACAACTACCACTACCACTATTAGAAGCATTAATATTTAACATATTGTATCTTGATGATATTAGAGATTGGGGTGGTGATATAGTTATTGGTGATTTGTTGGATGGAGTTGTAGTAGCAGAGGTTGTTGTGGTGGTAGTGGTTGTGCTTGATGAATAAGAGGATGAGGTGGATGATAAATATGACAGTGGTGGTGGTGGTGGTTGCTTAATTATTGGTTGTATTGGTGGTGGTGTTGGTTGATTTAATTTAATTGGATTTGAAGGTCGGATTATAGAATTATTTGTGGCATTTGATTGGATATTTGGAATACCAGGTGTAAAAGTTGGTATCCTTTGTGGGAGATTGATTGATTTAAAAGTTGTTGTTACATTATTATTATTATTATTATTATTATTATTATTATTATTATTATTATTATTTAGTATCGGATTTGTTTGATTATTATTCCTATTATTGTTATTTGGATTTATTACAGGTGGAATAACAGCAGATAGTTTATCTTTTCTTAATTTTACATCTTCTTGTTGAATTTTAACCAATTTATTAACTTGACCACCAATTAACCTAATATTATGTTCCTCTATAAGTATAATACCTCTTCTAACTGTAAAATCTTTAATTGCAATCTATTCAAATGTTAACAACAACATTACTATAATACTAATACTACTAATACTACTACTACTACTATTTATAATATTAATGATTATTTTCTTACTTACTTTTAAACCAGGTAATAATAATGGATTTAAAAAATAAATAAAAAAATGTTCGATTGCATTAAAATGATTTTTACCATCAGTTAAATGTAATTTTAAAGTTCTATTTGAAGAGGTATCATTATCATCTCTAGTTTCATATGGTTCGGATATATTTTTAATTGAATTTAATTGTAATATGAATATACCTTTGATTGATTGTGATTTAATAGTTATATCATTTATTAATTTAATTTGATCATTTGTAAAACAAGGTTGTGCAGATTTAATAATATCACTATTTAAAAAATATTCATAAACTTTTTCAGATATTATTGATATATTTGTATTTGTATTCGTGTTTGTATTTGTATTTGTGTTTATATGATTTAAACATTTGGTTAACCAATTGTCATTTAAATTAATATTACTATTTTGTGAAAAATATTGTTTTATTGATGTATGTAATTTATTATTATTCATTTCATTGTTTGCGCGCGCGCGTAAAATTCAAAACTACACACAACAATTTCAATAAATTAAAAAAAAGCATATTTTAGATTTTTTTTTTTTTTTTTTTTTTTTTCAAATATTTTTAAAAATTACAATAAATAATAGACACCACTTTGAAAATATGAATATTTTAATTTTATTTGGTTTAATTTTTATAATTTTAATATTTTATAATTATATATTACCATATTTATTAATATTATCAAGTAAAGATCAAAATTTTAAAGAGAAATATGGTGAATGGGCATTAATTACTGGTGGTAGTAATGGTATTGGTAAAGAGATTGGTAAAAGATTAGCATCACAAGGTATATCATTAGTATTAGTTTCAAAGGATAAAGATAATATGAATGAATTTATAAATGAATTAAATTTAAAATATAATAATAATAATAGTAATAGTGGTGATAATATAAAAATTAAAATATTATCAATTATATTAGATTTATCAAATTCAGAATCAATTAAAAAATTAATTGAAAAATTAAATGAACTTGAAAATAATAATCAATTAAAAATATCAGATATTAAAATTATATTTAATAACGTTGGTTATTTAACAATGGAGTCATTAAATCAAACTAGTTTTAATGAAAAGTTAAAAATGATACAATGTAATGTTTTAACATCAATTGAAATTACAGATTATTTTTATAGGATTTGGCTATCAAATATTGATGGTAATAGTAATAGCAATAAAAGGAAAAAGAATGGTGCAATTATATTTACATCATCAATTACTGGTTTATTTCCAACACCATTTTCTGCTATTTATTCAAGTGGTAAATCATTTATAACAACATTTACAAAATCATTATATATTGAAGCAAAATATAATGATATCGATGTATTTGCAATTCAACCTGGTAGAGTTGATAATACATCTTTATTTGAAAATTTACCAAATTTATTGATTTTAAAATTATTAAAATTATTATCACAACAACCATCTGATGTTGTGGATATTATGTTTAGATCCATCGGTAGATTTGGTATAGTTGTATTCGATAGTGGTTTATTTGGTGTACTTGCAAGTTTTCTCGCAAATATCTTTGGTATAAATTTAAATACCTATATTTGTTATTTAATTTCAAATTATTTATTAATGGATTTTAAAATTTATAAATATCATAATGAAGCCATGGTTAACAATGATTTCGACTATAGTGATAATGACAATGATTACAATAACAATAAAAAAGAAAAATAATATTTTTTAAATGTTTTTATTTAATTATTTATTTATTTATTTATTTATTTCTTTCATAAACTTCTCTTTGATGATCAAATGTGTCAAGATTAGTTAAGGCAACTCTAATCTTTTTTTCAAAAATTGGACCTTTTACAGCACCCAAATGAATACCATTATATGGTCTATATCTATCTACAGCCATCATTTTTGGACCTAAAACTACAACCCATCTATATTCATCACCACTAATATGTTTCAATTCGACTGTCCAATTACCTTGATCATAAAGAAAATGAAAATCAGAAGCTAACCAAAGTCCATTGTCTTCATTATTATTGGATGGCGATTTTGAATATGGAGTGATATGACATGCTTCAACAGCTAATGGTGAACCTGTAACCATACAAAACTTTGATGTTTCATAATATTGAATCATATTTCTTGAAAGGATATTTCTATCACTGTATTTATATAATATCTAAATTAGTAAAAAATTATACCAATTATATAAAATATATATTATATATATTAAAAAATACAAACTTTGTATTATTTACTTGCATTGTTTTATATTTTTTTTTTTATTTTTTTTTAAATTTTGAATTCTGTTTTTTTTTTTTCAACAAAAACTTTTTTAAAAATGGTTTATAGTTTTCAACATCCTCATTAATCAAGATAAAAAAAAAGTCAAAAAATGTTCACGATCAAACCTAGATTTGAGGATAAAAAAAATTTGAAAGAAAAAAGTTTCACCACATCACTTTTTAAAATCTTTGGGATATAAAAAATAAAATAAAAAAAATACAAGATATATAAATATAATTATTTAAATTGATAAATTAAGCCTTTTGGTACTTTATTATTATTATTATTATTATTTTATTATTATTATTATTATTATTATTATTATTATTATTATTATTATTATTATTATTAAATATAAATATACATACTAAATATTTTGAAGTACCACCTAATGATGAAAATAAGCCAAATAATAATGGATATAAATAAATATCAAATTGAAGTACTTGACAAATTAATGGTAGTGATTCTTCAGTTCTAAACCAATTAAAATGAACATCTGGTTCCTTTACAAATATATTTAATAATTGTTTACGATGAGGTATAAATTCAATAGTTGGTTCAATCCATAATAGTTGATGAATTATTTTACAAACGACATCTCTAATTTTATCCAATTTTTCACCAGATAATTGAAATAATTTTGAAATAAATTCAGTTATCATTTTTTGATTAATTAATTGTTCCAATCGTACACCGCCACCATTATTGTTATTTTCATTTATCAATTTAATAAAATTAAATAAAACTTTACATGATAATTCTCTAACCCATGAACCAGTATCACCTCTTTTATCAATTGAATAATCATTTGTTGCCAATCCAAGACAATTCCAAATTTTAATAAATTGTTTATAGTTGAATGTTTCCTCAAGTGATGATTGTTGTTGTTGCTGTTGGCTATTACTATTATTATTAAAAATTGAATTTAAAATAAAAATACCAATTGAATAAAGTGACGTAATTGAATTTACTCTTGTTTCAATATCTTTAAATTTTGGATCATCTTGAAATATTGATTTAATTAAATCATCTATAATCTTTGAAATTAATTCATTTGTAAATGATGCTTCTTTAAATGGTAATAATCCTAAAAGTAATGCTGAGCCTCTTCTTGCTGATCTATTAATATCATTTGATAATGTTTTACAATGTGTTTCTATTAAATCTAATAATAATAATTTCTTATTTTCAAATGTTGACATATATTTACTAAATAATAATGAAAATGCTTTTGATGCTTCTTTTTGAACTTCTTCATTTGGATGGTTAAGATTTTCGCCTAAATATCCAATAATGATATTGAATGCTATATTATTGGTGGTTGGTGTTGTTGTGATTGTGGTTGGTGTTTTATTAATTAATGGTTTACTATTATTATTCACTTGGGAAGTTTTTGCTTTTAACATTGCAATTTTTAATTTTAATGCTGCTGCTCTATCCTCATTTGCTCCACCTGCACTTTTATTATTACTGTTATTATTATTTTCTAGAGTATTTAAATCAATATCCAATTTGAATTCTACTAAACAAATTGAATAAATTAATTTACACATTCCCATTCTAATTAAAACTCCGCCTTTTCCTTTAAATAACTTTTCATTTTTTGTATTTTTAATTGTCATTAAAATGGTCTATATATATATATATATATAATGAATGTATGGATGGTTAGTAAAAGTTTATGTGAATGTTTTGTAATAATCACTTAATTATATTTACATTTTTTAAATTATCAGTTAATAAATTAATATTATTATTTTCAAATAAACTAATTAAAATTTGAGAGATTGCAAGTGATGCACCATGCTTAATATGAACTAAATCTGATCTTGTATTTGGTATAATGTTTGGTAAATAATTATCAACTATATCTTTTGGATTAAAAGATGTTAATATATGAATTGATTTACTAGCCAATTGTCTAATTTCTAAATCCCAATTATAGATTTTAATATTTGCCAAATGCTTGATAATTGATGGGTAATAATCAACTTGAAATTGACCAACAAAACTAGTAAGAGTGGTAAATGAATTATTCTTATTACCAACTGTAAAGAAATCGACACTTGTTACAATATCAATACCATTTGGTACTAAACCTTGATGTCTACCAACCATTTCTTGAAATGCAGCAGATGCTGATTTTCTACAATTAATCTCACGATCATACAATGAAACTATAACTAAATCTCTACAAATGGTTAAAAGGAATGGTGATAGAATTGAATTATGATAAGTTCTAGCCAATGCCCAACATAAATAACAAGCGCTGTCTCTAACATGTGAACCTACACTATAGGTACCTTTAATAATATCAAAAAACAATGATTTACTTAACAATGGTACCACAGAATCCAATCTTTCCGGTAATAATAAACCTCTACGTGCCAATTCTGCTAACGCCAAACAACCACCATGCCATGCTGATGGATCTGCATCAACGTGTTCATCCTTTTCAAACATATCCAACACCAATCCAATTATTTGGTCCCCCATATCTTTTGGTAAAAGATTTACAATTCTACCAATTGCTTTTGCACTTGTCCAACGTATAATTGTATCTTTATCTTTTAATGATTTTAAAATTTCTTCTAAAATATCATCAATTTCCTCTGGTATATCTTGTTCCTCTTCCTCCTCAACCCCCTTATCATCACTATTTTCATTGTTGTTGCTATTACTACTATTAATTTGTTTAACCAATTCACCTTTTAAAAGTAATGGTTTAATTAATTTTTGATATCTCCAAGATGCAGAAACTGGTGGTAACATAATGATTGCGATTCTTTGTAATAATTTTAAAAATATTTTCTTTGTAATACGTTCAGAACCTGATGATAATATAAATTTATTTGCATTCATAATCACTGAATATAAATTCATATCCAATGGTAAAAAATCTAATCTATTACCTTTTTTAAACATTGATGCCAATGTACTATAAACTCCAATAATTAATAATATATTTTCTTCACCACTACCACTACTACTTGCTGGTTGTTGGTGTTGTTGCTGACTTGAATTACATAATTTTTTAATTGATTCAGTACTCCATTGTATGAATTGTTTTTGTTCTTTTTTCATATCTGGTCTATTTAATAATTTTGATAATAATTCTGAAAATGAATCTCTAATCTTTGAAACATCACGTAAAGCCAATTTACTTAATTTTAAAATTCTTGATGATATACTTTGATTAAATTGATCAGTATCACCATTACTACTGCTATTACCATCACCTGAATTTGAATCCAATGAACTAAATTTAAATGGGATAATCACTAATAGTGATACCCATAAAGCTAAAACATAAACTTCTTCCCATGAAATAATATTTGAATTATATTCTTCATCTTCATTATATTCATTATCTTCATCAACATTTGATTGTACTTGTTGCTGTTTATTATCATTATTATCATTATTATTATTATTTTCATTTAAATCAATTTTATAACCACTTGTATAATTTACAGATATTTCATTTAATCTATCTCTTTTCTTATTTAAATCAACCCATTGATAATATGATAATTCTAATTGATCTAAGACTGGTAATAAATCAATTGCTTCATGTTGAAATAATTTAACAATTGTTTTAAATCCTCTAACTTTTGATAATATATAAATAATTTTAAATGAATTTTTAATTGATAATTTTAATATTATTTTTGAGGTTGTTGATGATGTTGATTGTTGTTGTTGTTGATTTTGATTAATATAATTTAATTTTATAAAATTAATTAATGGTTGAATTAAATCATTTAAATGAATATCTAATAATGTTGATTGTTCTAAATATTGATCAATTATAAATATTATTCTAGTTGTATTTTTTATTAATTCATTTTTATCTTTATGTTGTAATAATACTAATTTTGAAATTAATGTTTTTAATTCTGGTGCCTCAACTACAAATGTTTTTTGACATGATTCATTTATTATTTCTTCATCATGATCACCACTAATATTTTTATATTTTACCTCCTCTTCTTCTTCTTCTTCTTCTTTCTCTACTCGTTCTTTTGTGATCTGGTTTTCCATATTTTATTTGTTCAAACAATTTAAAAAAAATTAAAAAAATTAAAAAAAAAATAAAATAAAAAATCAAAAAGTTTTTCAAAAATAATGAAAAATGGGTTAAAAAATTGATCAAATTGTATAAACGATACACAACCAAGTCATTATTTTTTAAATTTCTTTTTCAATTAATTGTTTTTCATTTTTTAAAATTAAAATATTATTTTATTAATATTTTTTTAAATAACCGAACAGTAAGTTTTTTTTTTTTTTTCCCCAAGTAAATAAAATGAATAAAATTCTCAAATACCAAAGCGATATTTTAAACGATTTTTTTGTATGAAAAAATACAAAATCAAAATAAGCCAATACAATATGAAACTATTATCAAAAAAAATCTTTTTTAATTTTTTTTTTATTCATTAATATTTATCTGGATTTTTTTTTTTTTTTTTTGGTTGGGATTCTCATAAACTGATGAACAAAATGAAAAATTTTACAATGATTAAAAATATCTTTTTTTTTTTTTATGATTTTTGAAATTGTTTGTTGTTTCTTTAAAGATATTTATCATTCTTTTATAATTTTTTTTAAAAAAAAAAATAAAAAAATTTAAAAAAAAAAAAGGAAATCTATTTTTATTCTCTACATATATATATATATATAAATATATATATATATTTTTTATAGATATATATAAATATTTATTTATAAAATGAAATCAATTGTTGATAATAATGGTCCAATTGATAAATTAATTTATTCATATATGACAATTAGATTATTTTTTTATTTATTATTTTTAATATTAAATGTATTTCAAAGTTTGATTGAAATAAAAAGAATAAAAAATTCAAATAAAAGTAAAAGAATTAAATTAACATCTTCAACAATGTCTACAAGATTTTTTATATTTTTATCAAATTCATTTTTTTGTTTATTTCGAGTTGTATCTACTACTTTATTTTATGATAGACCAACAGAACATAAGATTGGTACAATTACATTCTTTTTTTTTAGTTTAGGTAATTAAATCAATGGATTGTTTATATATATATTATATTAATATTTTATATGGGTAATAAAAATAATAGGAACAATGTCAATTTTTATTTGTTGGATATTTATATTACAATTTTGGTTAATTATAATGTATTCATTCTTTGTAACAAAAGAAATTAGTTTTAATAGAATTAGACCAGTAAATATAACCACAATTATATTTATTATAATTATTTTTATATGGATGGTAGTATCATGTTCATTGGGGCTTGTACTCGAAGAAAATCTACAACAAGCACAATCAATTGGGTTCATTGTTTTATTAATTATTTATACAATTTTACTATTAACTTTTGGTTCAATTTTATTAAAAAGTTTAAAAAATCATAAAAAAAATAATAATGATTTATCACAGCCATCTTCACCAAAATCACCTAGAAAAATTGAAAGAACACAATCAAAAGATATTAATATTAGTAATAATAATAATACCACTATTTTAACCAATGATTTTAACGATAAAAATATTAATAATGATAATGACAATAAAAATAAAAATAATGAACTATTTAGTAAAATGATAATAAAAACTAAAGTGTTGGTCATAACTGTAATTTTAGTATTTGTTTTAAGTTTACTTCAAGAAACCATATATTCATTTGCTATACCTATAAATACTATAAATAATATACAAGGTAACTAACAACATAAATTTAAAATAACAGGAGTTCAAAGAAAAATAAATTCTAAATTTTATTTTAAACTATTAAAATGATCAGGTAATTTCCTAATTTTAGTTATTGATGGATCACAAATGATTGTAGTAATGTATATTTTATCAGATGGTAATTTTAGAAATTACTTTTTATTAAAGAGAGTGAAGATTACCTCTACAAAATCATCAAGCTCTACAATTATGAATAATAATAATAATTATAACAATAACAATAGTACTTCTGTATCAATTAAAATGGAAAAAATATCAAAATCAAAAACAGAACTATCAACAGCATCAAAAAATATTGAACAAAATTTATTAAAATCCGCTTCCCAAATGTCTATTGAATTAAGTAATAGTAATGGTAATAGTAAAAGCAATTCAAATTTTGTATAATAATGATAATTAATTAATTAATTAAATAAATATATGAATATTCATATTTTATATGTATAATATATTTTTTAACCAAAAAAAGTGGAAATTCCCATTATTAGATAATATCCTACGAAAAAGAAAAGACTGATTCATCAACTATTCCAAAATTTTAAAAAACAATATTTTTAAATAAAACTATATTATCAGAAAAATTATTTTTTACATAATATAAAGTTATTTTTATACAGGAATATGAAACTATTAAACCATCATTGCAAAATTTGGTTATTAAATTTATTCCAAATAATTGGGATTACTAGGTTTATATATATATATATCTCTAAATGTATCCGTTCATCCCCCCCTTTTTATGATCGACATTGTTAAAATATTAATTATAATATATTTCGAGAAATAATAATAATAATTTAATACAAGAAAGATCAATTATTAAATTTTTTAATAATTTTGTTGTTGAATAATAATATTTTAAAATATAATTATATATCCGTTCTGAAACCTTACAAGTAAAATATATATAAAAACATATACACAGATACATACATACATAAATATGGTCTATAAGGTGAGAAAAAAAGAAAAAAAAAAAAAGATAATATATCTTTTATTAACCTTATATATAATTTATTTTTTTTAAACTTATTGCCAAATTTAAATGCACGTGTGGATTGTTTAAAAAAAAAAAATTAAATTAGTAAATCTTATTGGTTCCTTTAAAAATAAAAAAAATAATAGTATTTATTTATTTATTTATTTATTTAT
>JACAFZ010023668.1:0-11011 GCA_015252675.1 Dictyostelium gargantuum | reverse complement strand
GCTCTTTTTATAACACACACCTAAAAATTTTTTTTTTTTTTTTTTATTGTTCATTATTTTATTTTTATATTTATTTTTATAAAAAAAATATATTTTTAAATATTTTTATTTTTTTTTTTTTTTTTTTAAATTTTTTTTAAAAATTTTTTTTTTTTTTTTAATAAAAAAAAAAAAAAAAAAAAAATTAGATGTAAGTCGCATGTTTTTTGAAAATAAAATAAAATAAAATAAAATAAAATAAAAAAATAAAAAATAAAAAAAACTAAAAAAAACTAAAAAAAACTAAAAACCAAAATAAGCAACAAATAACAACATGGGTGTGGACATTATTTACTGATCATCATTTTTATTTATTATTTAATAATAATAATAATATTATTATTATTGTTATTATTATTCTATTAATATCTATCTATTATTAGAAAGAAAGATTGAATCTTTTTTCTTTTTTTTTTAAATAAAAATGGATAATGAATATGAATTGAAAGAAGTTTCAATTCAAGAAGGTGGTAGTAATTTAAATATTAATACCCCTACTAATTATAGTAGCGATGACTATAATAGTGGTGCAAATTCACCAGATGTAATTAAAAGTGAAAACGAATTTAATAAAGTTGCCGAAGATTTAGAAAATGAATCAAAACAATATTTCACTCAACAAGATGCCGAAGATAATGTTCAAGTTGAAGGTGAAGAAGATTTTAAATTACGTAAATATTTTGAAAATTCTCAACGTACTAAATTAAGTAATGGTTCAAAACCAAAAAAAATGGTAATTATTTTTTTTATTTATTTACAAATAATAATAACAATAATAATAATAATAATAATAATAATAATAATAATAATAATAATAATAATAATAATAATAGTAATAATAATGGTAATAAAAATAATAGTTTATTAATTTATCATTTTTTTATATTTTATTCACAAATATAGAGTGTTTGTGTTAGAAATTTAACAGTTGTTGGTCGTGGTGCAGATTTATCAGTTATTGCAGATTTACTCTCACCATTCAATTGGGTTATAAATTTATTCAACCCAGCATCTTGGAAAAAAGCAAAAACATCAACATTTGATATTTTACATGATGTTACATGTTTTAATAAAGATGGTCAAATGTTATTAGTATTAGGTCGTCCAGGCGCAGGTTGTTCTGTAAGAATTATTCTACAACATATTAAATGATGATGAACATGATGATGATGATGATGATGATGATGATGATGATGATGATGATGATGATGATGATGATAATAAGATTATTAACCATTTTTTATTTTTATTTTTTTTTAGACATTACTTCGTGTTATTTCAAATCAAAGAGATTCATATATAGATGTCAGAGGTGATGTCAATTATGGTGGTATTGATTCAAAAGAATGGAAACGTTTTAGAGGTGAAGCTATTTATACACCAGAAGAAGATACTCATCATCCAACTTTAACAGTTCGTGAAACTTTAGATTTTGCTCTCAAATGTAAAACTGTTCACAATCGTTTACCAGACGAAAAAAAGAGAACTTTCAGAGAAAAGATTTCAAGTTTATTATTATCAATGTTTGGTATTGTTCATCAAGCTGACACTGTAAGTTTATTTAATTATTTCATTAATACAAGACGATTTTATTAATACAAAATTTTAATTATTATAGATTGTTGGTAATGAATACATTAGGGGTTTATCAGGTGGTGAAAGAAAAAGATTAACAATTTCAGAAGCAATGGTATCATCAGCTTCTATTACATGTTGGGATTGCTCAACTCGTGGCCTTGATGCTGCATCTGCATTCGATTATGCAAAATCAATTCGTATTATGTCCGATACATTAAATAAAACTACAATTGCAAGTTTTTATCAAGTAAGTATTCTATTTCTATTATTATTACCATATTACATATATTAATATTAAATTATTATTATTAATATTTAGGCAAGTGATTCTATTTTTTCATTATTTGATAATGTTTTGGTTTTAGAAAAAGGTCGTTGTATTTATTTTGGTCCAGCTAATAAAGCCAAGCAATATTTCATTGATATGGGTTTCGATTGTAAGTACTTAGATATTATAGTTGTTATAATTTACTATAATATTATTGATATTAATAATTTTATTTATAATAATTAATAGGTGAACCACGTAAAAGTACACCAGATTTTTTAACAGGTGTCACTAATCCACAAGAACGTATCGTTAGACAAGGTTTTGAGGGTCGTGTACCAGAAACTTCTGCAGATTTCGAATCTGCATGGAAATCAAGTAATTTATGTGCTGAAATGTTAAAAGAACAAGAAGAGCATGAGAAAAAGATTGAAAAAGAACAACCACATGTTGATGTATGTATTTCATATAATTTTAATTTTTTCGATCTTTCAAAAAAAAAAGCCTGTACTAATATTTGTTTTAAATTAATTAGTTTATTCAAGAAATAAGAGCTGAAAATAGTAAAACTAACCCAAAAGGTTCAATTTATACTACCAGTTTCGTTACTCAAGTCAAAGCACTCATTGTTCGTCATGGCCAAATTATTTGGGGTGATAAATTTTCTTTAGTATCCCGTTATTTATCTGTTCTTATTCAATCATTTGTTTATGGTTCAGTTTTTTATCAAATGGATGATGATGTAACTGGTTTATTTACTCGTGGTGGTGCTCTTTTCTCTGCTATTTTATTCAATGCTTTTCTTTCTCAAGGTGAATTACATATGACATTTTATGGACGTCGTATTCTTCAAAAACAACAATCTTATGCAATGTATAGACCAAGTGCTTTTCATATTGCTCAAGTTGTAACTGATATTCCAATTACTACGGTCCAAGTATTTTTATTGTAAGTAGATACCATTACTATTATTCCAGAGAAAAATGAGGAAGGTTATTTAAATACCCTTTATATTTTTTATTAACAATATTTTATTTTTTAATTTTTAATTTATAATTTAAGCTCTATCGTAGTCTATTTTATGTTTGGGTTACAATATGATGCTGGTAGATTCTTTATCTTTTGTTTCATTTTAATTGGTGCTACTTTAGCAACAACAAATATGTTCCGTGCTTTTGGTAATTTATCTCCATCTTTATATGTTAGTCAAAATGTTATGAATGGTGTTTTAATTTTCATGATTTCATATTGTGGTTATACTATCCCTGTTGGTAAAATGCATCCTTGGTTCGGTTGGATCTATTGGTAAGTTTTTTTAAAACCATAAAAGCTTTAGTATTTCTTAAATTGGTTTACTAATATATTTATTATTGTTATTATAATTAAATAGGTGCACACCATTCAGTTATGCTTTCAAAGCTTTAATGGCTAATGAATTCCAAGATATGGAATTTACTTGTAACGAAGTTGGTCAAAGTATCCCTTATGATTACCCAGGTGCAAATAATCATAATATTACTTATGCACCAGAAAATAAAATTTGTGCATCACCTGGCTCTATAAGAGGAAACGACTTTGTTACTGGTCCAGCTTATTTACATACTGCATTGGAGTTCAAAACTGATGATCGTACTTTAAATATTTTCGTTACTTATCTTTGGTGGGTACTCTTTATTGTTGTTAATATGCTTGCTCTTGAATATCTTGAATGGACAAGTGGTGGCTTCACAACTAAAACCTACAAAAAAGGTAAAGCACCAAAACTTAATGATGCTGAAGAAGAAAAAAGATTAAATGAAATTGTAGCAAAAGCAACTAGCGAAATGAAAGATACTCTTAAAATGAGAGGTGGTGTTTTCACATGGCAAAATATCAATTACACTGTACCAGTTGGTGACACCAAGAAATTATTATTGGATAACGTTGAGGGTTGGATCAAACCAGGTCAAATGACTGCATTAATGGGTTCATCTGGTGCTGGTAAAACCACTTTACTCGATGTATTGGCAAAGAGAAAAACTCTTGGTGAAGTTCAAGGTAAATCTTTCCTCAACGGTAAGGCATTAGAAATCGATTTCGAACGTATCACTGGTTACGTTGAACAGATGGATGTACACAACCCAGGTTTAACAGTTCGTGAGGCATTACGTTTCTCTGCTAAACTTCGTCAAGAACCATCCATTTCATTGGATGAAAAATTCAAATATGTTGAACACGTTTTGGAAATGATGGAAATGAAACATCTTGGTGATGCTATGATTGGTTCATTGGAAACTGGTGTCGGTATTTCTGTTGAAGAAAGAAAACGTATGTGTATATGTTTATATAAATATGTTTATTAATTATTTACTAACAAATTATTATTTTTATTTTTATTAGGTTTAACTATTGGCATGGAATTAGTTGCTAAACCACATATTCTTTTCCTTGATGAACCAACATCTGGTCTTGATGCACAATCATCATACAACATTGTTAAATTTATTCGTAAACTTGCTGATGCAGGTATGCCATTGGTTTGTACTATTCATCAACCTTCATCCGTATTGTTTGAACATTTCGATCGTATTCTTCTCTTGGCTAAAGGCGGTAAAACTGTTTATTTTGGTGATATTGGTGAAAAATCAAAAACTTTAACATCATATTTTGAACGTCATGGTGTTCGTCCATGTACTGAATCTGAAAATCCAGCTGAATACATTCTCGAAGCAACTGGTGCTGGTGTCCACGGTAAAACAACTGTAAATTGGCCAGAGGCTTGGAATGGTTCTGTCGAACGTCAAGAAATTGAAAGAGAATTGGCCTCATTAGAATCTGCTGGTCCATCAACTACACACTCTGAAGGAGATGAACCGCCAAGAGAATTTGCTACTAGTATTTGGTATCAATGTTGGGAAGTCTACAAAAGAATGAATCTTATCTATTATCGTGATCCTTTCTATACATATGGTAGTGTTCTCCAAGCAATTATGACTGGTTTGATTGTTGGTTTTACTTTCTGGAATTTACAAGACTCTTCATCCGATATGAATCAACGTATTTTCTTTATTTTCCAAGCACTTTTATTAGGTATTCTTTTAATTTTCGTAGTAATGGTTCAATTCCTGTATGTATAAAAAAAAAATAAATAATAATAGTAGTGGCGGTAATGATAACTTACTAACGATTGTCTTTTATTACTACATATAGTATACAAAAAGAATATTTCAAGAGAGATTATGCAAGTAAATTTTATTCATGGTTCCCATTCGCGATATCAATTGTTTTGGTTGAAGTTCCATATACAATTGTTTGTGGTACAATCTTTTTCTTTTGTTCTTTCTGGACTGCAGGTTTGGATATGGAAATTAATGGCGCAAACTTTTATTTCTGGATTATTTATATCATTTTCTTGGTATTCTGTGTTACTTTTGGTCAAGCTATTGCAGCCGTTTGCGTAAACATGTTTATTGCTATGACTATCGTTCCATTGATTCTTGTTTTCTTGTTCTTATTTTGTGGTGTTATGGTTCCTCCACCAATGATTCCAACATTTTGGCGTGGATGGGTATACCATTTAAATCCTTGCCGTTATTTCATGGAAGCAATTATCACAAACGTATTGGAAGACTTTGATGTAACTTGTACAAAAGAAGATTTCTCACAATTCAATAATCCAACCAATTTATCTTGTACAGAATATTTTGTCCCACCTGAAGGCCATGGATATGTAAAAGCTATGAATGATGGTGATGATTCCATGTGTGGATATTGTACTTTCAGAAATGGAAAAGAATATTATAAAACACTTGATTGGTCAGAAGATAATAAAGGTAGAAACGTTGGTATCTTGATGTCTTTTATTGGCTTCAATGTTTTAATGGTTATTGGTTTTGTTTATCTTACTAGAAAACCAAGTCGTTAAAAATAATAAAATAAAATAAATAATTAATATAAATATATATAAACAAATAACACATATTTTTTACTGTCTATAACAAAGTTTGTTTTTTAAAATAAAACAATAAAATATTAAAATATTTGCTAATTTTAAAAATATTTTAAAAAAAAACAAAAAAAAAAAAAAAAAAAATGTTTTAAATTTCTAAAAGAAATTCTTATAAATTTATCTAGAATTAAATGCTCAAAAGGTTCATTTATTCATGTCGTTCGAATGTCTTTACGGGAATACATGGAATAATAAATGGTTCAAGATAAGGTTGAGTTCAATAATTGTTTATTTTAATTAATTCAAAAAATTCCATTCCTTTTAATTAATTGTACAAACAAGATTAGAAAATTCTAAAAGATAATTAAATTTAATTAATTAAAATCATGAAAATCACTATTACTATAACTACTACTACTACTACTACTATTACTATTATTACTATTATTATTAAATTCTTTTATATAAATTTAATTTTTAGGATAAAAGTGATTCATTTTTAATTTATTGTTGATAATGATAGATGAAATTTATATGTTGAATAATATAATGATTCATTTATTTCTGGGTTAAATATATAACATTTTAAACAAATTATTAATATTTTTAATAAAGAATCCATGTGGATAATCTAAAATATATTGGGGTTTGTACACTCGTTGTCATTATTTAATTGTGATGTGATCAAGTGAAAAAAATGAAATAAAATGAAAAGCACGTGGTTGATGTAACCAAAAAAAAAATTATAATCTTTAAATTGTATGATGTTTTAGTAATTGGAGAAAAAAAAACCAAATGATATTTTTGAGATGATTTTTTTTTTTTATAATTTAATTTGGAATTAAACACGCATGGGTGATCATATTTAAATTATTTTAATTTTATTTATACTTGAATAACAACAACACGCTATTTACAAAATTATTTACACGACAAACACACACCAAATATATACAATTAAAATCTTTATTTTATTTTTTTTGTGGTTTTTTTTTTAATTTTTTTATATAAATACTATTTTTTAAAAATAAATAAATAAAATATTCATTAAACATCAAAAATTTCAAATACTATTAAAAATTAAAAATGTTATTCAGTATGTATATGAACTTTAATAATTTTTTTTAGGAATCAATGGTCTCATATTAATTTTTTTATATTTTTTTAGAACAATTAAGCTTATTAAATTTATCATTAATTGAAATTAATAATAACAATAATAATAAAATAGTTCAATATTAATATTTGGTGAAAATTTAATATCAAATAAAAATAAAACAAGTACATTCTTTACAAGACCAAATTATATTTCAATGTAAAATCAATCTTTATTTTTTAGAATAAAATTTCTATTGTACATGTCCGAACAACTATTTATTTAGAAATAAAACAATAAAATTATTAATATAATATATTTATTAAATAATACAATAATGGTTTTTATTTATTTTATTTTGGATTTAATAATGATTATCATGATTGGTATCATTGTCATGATATAATTCTTGATTATATAATAATTTTAAATGATGAATTTTACCAGTATAATCTGATAAAATTGATGATAAATCACCATAGTTATCTAAATAGAATAAAATATTTGAAGTTGAGATGGAACCCAATGGGAAAGCTGTTACAATTTCACCAGATTCTACGTCCCAAAGGATAGAATGTTTTTCATAGGAAGCAGAGAAAAGGTATTTACCATTTGGAGAGAATGATAAACCATGAACTTGGAATACATGACTCTTTAATGTTTTCCAATAGTGGAAACCTGGTTTAATGGTATACAATTCGATATCACCATTGGCAACACAAAGTGCGAAATGGTTTTTACTCCAAGCAACAGAGGTAATGGTTTGAGTGGTATTTGATTTAAAGACACACGTATATTTCATTGGGGAATTTAACTTTAAGATGTTAAAAAAGCCTTTTAAATCTCTAACCAATAAAAGATCACCAGTTGCATTGTATTTACATTGATTCAATGAACCGCATAAACGATCGTTGTAGATTTCTCTCTTTTCAAAAATATTGTAAATAACTAATCTACCACCTTTGCTTGTGATTGCAATATCACCATTACCATTTGGGTTGGCTGCAATGTTGGTTATCAATTCAGATTGTTGTTTTTCTTGAGGTGTTGCTGGATTGGTACCATCAGTGTTTTTAAGATTCAATTGTAAAATTTCATCAAAGACAATATTGTTGGAGCCAGCAGCTGATTGATCTGGTGAGCTTAGTTTTGAAAGTAATTGATTGAAATCTCTTACGACTGCAACTTTACCCTCACTTAGTAGTACTACTAAAATATTTTGGTGTGGAGGTGGTAACAATTCGAATTGAAGTGCACTAATATTCAATGTGGTTTCGAGTGAGAGTAAATCATTTTTTGAGAATTGATTCCAAATCTTTATGGTTTTATCTTCAGATGCAGAGAAAAGCAAATCTCTTTCTGGAATGTATTGTAAATGTAATACTGATTTTCTATGGCCTTGGTGAACTTGGGTATTGTTTTGACCGAGTTTTGGATCCCAAACCTTTATAAATTTATCGGTGGCACCAGAGATAATACGTAACTTTTCACTGTTTGGATGGAATGCACAAGATATAATTCTACCAGAGTGACCAGTCATCAAAGAAACTTGTATCCAGTCTTTGGTATCAAATACTCTAATTGTTTTATCATCGGAACAAGAAACCAAATATTTGTTATCATAAGAGAAACGTGAAGAAATAACAGCTTCTATATGACCCTCTAGCTGTGCAGCTTTGGTCCAGTTAGATGTGTTGAAAACATGAGTAAAAGTATCAACCGATGAAACAGAAAGCAATTGGTCATCTGGAGAGAATTGAAGGAACAAAATAGTAGAGTTACTAATTTTAATGGTTTTTAATGGAGAACCCGTTTTAGCGTCCCAAATAATCAGCTCACCATTCCAACAACCAGTTGCAATGAATTTATTGTTGTGCGAATAGGCACATGCTGATAACTTGTTGGTGTGTTTTTTGAAATGGAATACTTTGGTTTTGGTTTCAATATCCCAAACGATAGCAGTTTGATCCCAGCTAGCGGTGACCATACGTTTTCCATCACCACTTGTACAGACGCCCCAAACTGCCATTGAATGTCCACCTACAAAATCTGCTAAAATCTTACCATATTCATCCCACATTATGATTCTTTTATCTCTGCTAACAGTGATCAATTGGTTACCTCTCCAAATGAGTGAGGTAATTTTATCGATATGAACCTTTGGGAACACTCTAACCAATGAACCAGTTTCACTACTCCAAATTCTAATGGTTTTATCATCGGAACATGATGCAATTAATTTACCATCATCACGATACAATACACATCTAATGAAATCTTCATGGCCAGCCAAAGTACTAATGACATAATCACTCAATTGTAGTTTGTTTACCCATTTAAAGTATGGTTTCTTTGCGGTATCTAAAATCTTTTGAGATGATTGATTACAAACAGATCCGTCTGGTAAATTATTTGCTTGTTGAGCTGTAATTGTTGGGAATCTCTTTAGATTATGAATTTGGTATTGAACAAAGGCACAAAAATCTTCAACCGAATTTACAGATGAGAAATTTGAACCGATCCATCTTTCGCCTGATAAACTTGGGCTATGAATTTCTTGAAGAGAGTTTATATAATTCTCTACCAAATCTTTAGATTGACCAATTTTAATTTTTGCTTCAACAAACTTTAAATCTGTGAACAATGCAGATAATAAATCCCATCTTTTTGCCTTCATTAAATGATAAGGCAACTCTTCGAATGGTTTTAAATTATTGATTGTAGTTTGTGGTGCGGTAGTGGTGGAATTGTTATTGTTGGCGTAAGCTCCTAACCATTGTTTATTATTTGTTGGATCAGCCAATGATAAATAATATTCGGCCATTGAATTTTGAACTACATTTTGATTTTTTTCATTTGGTAAATATTTTCCAATGATTACTTTAACAATGGTATTGTGGAAAAAAGAGAGGGTACTATGATCACTACCTCCACGTAATAATGGAGAAATTGAATTTAAAAGTGGTGCCCAAACATTAAAAGCCAATGTAGTTGTTTGTCTCTTTTCTTTTAACAAACCAAGTAATTCATCTTCGGATAAACCAAATCTAGAGAGTGCAATAAAGCAAAGAGTCTTCTTTATAAGATCTTTACCCATATCTTCTTCTAAACGAGTGATAATATTTAAAATCAATTGATCAATGGTATCTGGTATACCTTTATTTACGAATTGATTCAATTTTTCAAAAGAGCCGAACACTCTCAACTCTTCACAAGCCAATTTAATAAAGAGTGGGAATTTAGCGTGAGTTTTTGAAATAAATTTATCCAAAAGTTTTGGTTCCAATTTCTTTGAGAATTTTTCTAAAGTTTTGGTGGTAATTAAATTCTTTTCACCAATTTCCAATGGTGTCAATGAAAGAGTGAATGGAATATTTGGACGAAGATGTAAATATTCCCAACAATTTTTACCATGGTAACAAGATAAAAGAATTTTGATTTTATCATTTAATTCCGAATTATCTGGTAACCAATCCATTTGATGAGATTGATTTGAAGTTGACATTTCATCCAAATCATCGATAACCAATAAAATGTGTTTCTTTTTACTTGCTTTCTTTAAAATTTCAGGGAAATCAATTCTTAGTTTTTCATGATTATCTGAAATTTCCATGCCTAAAGAGAATTCAATATTTAATTGTTTTGAAAATTTATAAAGAATATTGGTACTTTGGGTTGAATCAATTGAACAACCAACAAAATGATAAAATACTTTCCATTGATTATTTGTATTCATTGATTTTGAAAATGATGCTAAAGTTGCTGATTTACCTGAACCTGGTTCACCATAAAGTATACCAATTTTATCTTTTTCATTACTTTTATCCAAACAAAATTCATTTAATTTTTTTTGAATATTTTCTCTACCAAAATAATCATTTGATTTTGTTACCTAATATATATGTATGTTTATAAAAATTAAATTATTATTTTATTAATACACTGGTGGTAGTTCATTATAGAAAAAAAAAAAAAAAAAAAAATTATAATTAAAAAATAATTTTAATTAAATTTAATTTATAATTAAAAAAAATAAAATTATTTAATTTTATTTAAAAATAAAAATTAAATTAATTACAAAACATTAAAAAAAAAAAAAATA
>JACAFZ010023557.1:0-11019 GCA_015252675.1 Dictyostelium gargantuum | reverse complement strand
TTATTTTTATTTTATATATATTTATAATACTGTTTTTTGTATCTCCCTCTCTCTCCATATCAATATCAATATCAACATCAACATTAACAAAAATAAAATAGAATTCTATTAGATTCTTTTATTTTTTTGATGATTTTAGAATATATTCAATTTAATTTAAAAATGGTATTAACATCATAATCTAAACAACATTAATATCAATATTTCATCATGAATATGTGTCAGTAACACAAAATATATTTTACAAAACATAAAAACGAAAATAAAATAAAAAAAAAAAAAAAAACAAGAATTTTGTAAATAGTAAAAAAAAATTATATAGATAGAATAAAATGTCAATTTCAGGTGTAGTTAGATTAGGAAAACCATCAAAAAAGGCAATATTTTCAATGGTAAATATCTAGACATACAATCTTGATAAACATGTTGTAAATTTCAATTATATACTAACTACATATATATATATATTGTATATACATATAAATATTGATAAAAACAGACGGATTCAGCAATAAAAAGAGTTAAAGAAATTATGAATGATAAAAAAATAGATAATTGTATTGGATTAAGATTAGGAATTAAAGAAAGAGGTTGCTCTGGGATGTCATATACATTAGATTTTGCAACACAAAAGAATAAATTTGATGAAACAGTTATGGCTGATAAAGGTAACTGTGGATATATGTACATAGCATTATATATAGACGTCGCCAAAGTGAGTTTTACTAACTCCTCTATTAATCATTTATGGTGGTGGTTGTTGTTTATTATTATTATTATTATTATTATTATTATTATTATTATTATTATTATTGCTATTTTTATTATGTAGATATTAATATTATAGTAGATTCAAAAGCATTACTATCAGTTATAGGAACAGAGATGGATTATATTGAAGAACCTATTAAAAAAGAATTTATATTTATTAACCCAAATGCAACAAATACATGCGGTTGTGGTGAATCATTTACCACTAAAGATTTTTCAGTACCAGATTTAAAACTATCAAAACATTAACATTTAATTAAATTAAACATTTTTATATTTTATAATGGCATTTATTATATTTTTAAATGTTATCCCAAACCAAAAAAAAAAAAAGTTTTATTTATTATTATTTTTATTATTATTATTTATAATTCAGTATTTGTGAATTTATTAGATGGTATATCAAATAATATTTTTAAAAGTGTTTTTTGTGATGGATTTGATTCAATTATATTACCACTTGAGTTGAGTTCATTTTTTGTTGTATTAGTATTGTTATTATTATTATTATTATTATTATTATTATTATTATTATTATTATTATTATTATTATTATTATTATTATTATTATTATTATTATTATTATTTGTATTCATTGATTTTAATGAAAATTCCAAAACAACAGTAAACTAGTAGTGAGATATGAGGTAATTAGTATAATCACATTATTAATAAAAATTATAATAAAAACTTACTTTAATATTTTTAAATTTAGATTTAAATTTTTGTTGTTCATTATTTTCAGTATTGTTGTTATTGTTTAAAGATAATTGATCAGGTAAATGAATAATTAAATGAGATAGTTCATTATTTGATTGATTTACATTTGTGAATAGAGTATCTTCAACACCAACTTTACCAATAAAACGTAATGATAATTTATTTGCATTTCTTTCACCATTGAAATATCTTTGATTTTCTTTTTCCAAAGTTTTTAATTGTTCGATTACAGCTTCTTTTTCATTGTCATCTATTTCATCCAATAGACCACTGATAAAGGTTTCATTTGTGTATAGATCGACCAATTGTGAATTATCATCTATTGATACCATTGACCCTTTAATTTCCATTGGAAATGACATAAATATATAGGAATGTAATGGGTTTGTAAATAAGAGAAAAACTTCGAATAAATCTTGATCGATCCATTGAATCTTTGAAATGGTTACACGTGGGATATAAGAGAAGGCAAAATGTTGTCTCTTGAATTCAGTTTTGCCCGGATGAATATCTGGTTTAACCAATAATCTATCACATCTTTTACATCTCTTTGATCTACGTGTTAAAAGTTGTCTATGTTGTGGTATCAATTTTTTCAAATCTTGACTTTGACAACCTGCTTGATGATATCTTTGTGTTAGATTACTAACTCTATCACAATCATCGATTGAGTTTATTGTATCCAAATCAACATCATCATCCCATTCAATTTCACTTGTTTCATCTGTTGCAATAAACATTCTTGAATCAATTCTCTTTTGTTGCATATCATCAGTTTCATTTGTTGTAATTGGTTGTGATTGAATTGATTTCTTTATCATTTGATTTGTTAATAGTGATGATGACGATGATGATGATGATGTTGAACTACCACTCATAATAGTAGTTGCTAAAGATGAAAATGAATTAATGGTTGGTTTTGGTATTAAATTATTATCAGGTAATGGATTTGGTGTACTAGTTTGTATCCATCTTTGAGAATCATCTGGTTTTAAAAAGTTCTTTCTTTGATTATATTTTTGATGTTTAGATTGTTGACCTAAAAATTGCTTCATTGCTTGTGCCAACTTAATTCTAGTCAATGTTTTTTTATCTTTTAATGATGTTAACTCTGTACATTCTTTACCAACCACTTCTAAAACTTTTGAAAATTGTAAATAGGATTCACTTGATTCCTTTAAATTCTTTATACTATTTGAATCGAATCTAAATTCTTTCTCACTAGATGTTATTGAATTCCATTTACAAAATGCACAATTTAAAAAAAATGTTTCATTACCAGTTGTTACATTTGTACTTGCTGAATATGTTAAAACATTAAAACAAATTGGACAATCAAAACATTTTTTACATCTATATTATATATTATATATATAGTTAATATACATATATAAATATATATGATATGTGCCAACAACAACAACAACAACAACAACAATAACTTACTTATTTCCATTTAAACTTGCTTCAGCTGATGATACATGTTCTAAACAATTTGGACAATAAAAACAATCTATATCTTCTGATATACAATATTTACAATTTGTTTTTAAGCAATTATTACAATAGTATAACTCGGTTACATGATACGCTTTACCACACCCACAACTATACTTTATTATATCATGATTTTCTATATTTTTATTAAACTGAAATGAATTTTCAATTCTTTGTGAATACATTATCGTGTGTTTAGGTTTTTTTTTTTTTTCTTTCTTTTTTTTTTTTGTTGTTTTTTTTACTTTTTTATTGATTTAACACACTGTGAAGTGAACTTTATTGAAATTAAAATTTTTATTTTTTTCAATTTTTTTATTTTTTTATTTTTTTTTAAATTTTTGTTTTTTTATTTTTTTATTTTTTATTATTTTTTATTCATTTTTATTTATTTTCTAAATTCATATATATAATTATATATCATATATCAATTATTTTTTTATTTTTTTTTTTATAAAAAAAAAAAAAGTTTGTGTAGTTTATATAGTAGAAATAGTAATATTAATAATAATAATAATAATAAATAATAATAATAAATAATAATAACAATAATAAAAAAATAAACAAATATATAAAACTTAAAAAAGAGAGAGAACTCGTAAGGAATTTTTTTTTTTTTTTTAATATATATATTTTATTATTATTCAAAAAAAAAGTTAACCTCTCCCCTTTTTAAATTAAAGAGAGAGAGAAAAGAGTAACGAATAATAATAAATTAATAATAAATAATTATAATTATAAATAATAATTTAAAAAAAAAAAAGAAAAAATTCCTTTGATTATTTCCTCCCAACCAACCCATCTTTGTAAGTGATTTAATATATATAGCTATACTATACTTTTTTATTTTTTTTTAATTTTTATTTCAATTATCAGGATTTTCAATACCGTTATCATATTATCATATACCATTAAAACACACATCACATCATATTATTAATAACACATCAATAATATTAATAATATTATTAATAATAATAATAATAATAATAAATAATAATAAATAATAATAAATAATAATAATAAACAGTAAAAGTTAACTGATTTAAAATAAAATAAAACCTCCAATCTTTTTTTTTTTTTAATTTTTTTTTTAATTTTTTTTTTTTTTTTTTTTTTTAAATTTTTTTTTAATTTTTTTTTTTTTTTTTTTTTTTTAAAACAGATTTCAATTACAGTTGGTATATTAATTGCTAATATTTTATCATATGCAATTAAAGGTCAATGGAAACTTATGTTTTGTTTAGGTTCTATCCCAGGGGGTTTATTATTTTTGGTATGGTGTATAATTTCAGAATCACCAGTATTTTTAGAAAATCAAAAGAAAAGATTAAATAACGGTCAAGAACCATTAGCTGAAACATCAACTGGTTCTCTCGAATCAACTACTACTATAGCAGTAAAAAAAACAAGATTCTCTATTATATTTTCAAAAAATACAAGAAAACCAATGTTGATAGGTATTTTATTGGCAGTATTGGCCCAATTAACTGGTATCAATGCATTTATGTACTTTTCAACAACAATCTTTAAAGATGCTGGAATTGATGCTGATGGCGATCCAGAAAAAGCTGCAATTGTATTACAAGTCTGGAATGTTTTAACCACATTAATTGCAATTTTCTTTGTAGATAGACTTGGTAGAAGATTCCTTTTATTTACCGGTTCAATTGTTATGACTGTTTGTGATTTGTTGATTGCATTATTCTTTGTCGTTTTAACTGGTGCTTCAAAAGGTTGGACCTCTATAGTATTTTTGTTTATATTTGTTGCAGCATTCGAAGCTTCAATTGGTACATTGTTTTGGTTTGTAATCAATGAACTTTTGCCAGAAGAAAGTAAGAGTATTGGTGCACCAGTTATAAACGCTTTTCAATGGTTATTCAATTTAATATTATCATTCTTCTTTTTGGTTGTTGTGGAATACTTGGGCCAATCCACTATGTTTTGGATATTTGGTGGTATCGGTTTAACCACAACAGTTTTATTATATTTCAATTTACCAAGCACATTGGGACAAACTAAAGATTTTAAAGATATTCAACAATTCCAAGATGATCATCAAGCTGCTTTACGTGCTGCTGAAAAAAAACAAAAAGAAATGGAAATTTCCCAACAAAATGGAATAACAAATGATTTACCTACAACAAATAACATTTAAATTTAATATATATATATACAACAAAAATCTTTAAAATTACTTTATACTTCATCAACACATAATCTCACACTATCACAAACACTTTAAAAATAATAATAATACCTATTTTTTTTAAAAAAAAAATTTGTAAATAAAAAAAAATAGAAAAATAAAATAAAATATATCTTTTTTTTTATAATAAAAATAACAATTTGTTATTTTAATTTATTATTGATGATAACTTTTTAAAATTTAATAATATTAAAAATAAAATAAATAAAAATGAAATTATTGAAAATATAAAACCTTGATAAAATAAATCAATAGAATTTAACAATGTTGAATCTGCCATAATAAATATAAGTAGACTAAAAAAATTAATAAGATTAGTTGAATCTTTTGAAAGAGTGTATAATGATTTTTTTTTACTACCAGTATTATAAATTATTGATTTGATAAATAAATAAATTATTGTATAAATTAATTGAATTACTATAATGATTCCAAAATAATATTCTCTATTAAATACCATTGTAATTGATAAAGTTGAAAATAAAATTGATCTAATTATTGTAATAATATTCCACAACCATATTTCATTTAGTTTACTAATTTTTCTATGATGTTTGCTACTTTTACTTTTATTATTTCTATTATTTTTTGATTTTATTAAAATGATTATAATTGAAATTAATAATATTGAATAAATAATAATTGAAAATGATAATATTAATTTGTAGAATAGAGAGTTTAAATCAATTGAAAAATCAATTGCTAAATAATTAATATTATCAATTTTTTTTGAAACTAATATAGATAATAAATTAAATATTATTGGTATTATAAATAATTGAGAAAGTGATAAGATTTTACTAATGATATTTTTACTATTTTTAACTACTGTAATACTGTTATTAATATCATTACTATTACTAATATTACTATTAATACTGTTATTAATATTATTAATATTACTACTATATATTTTTCGATTTTCTTTTAATATTATTATAATTAAATTTGGAACACTACCTATAAGATCTAATTTTTTATAAATATATATTATTACTGTTAATGTAATATCTGATAATCCAATTAAAAATAATAAAACTATAATTGAAAGGGATACAACTGATTTGCAGTAATAATTTAAATGTTTAAAAAGACAATAACCATCCAACATATCAATGGATAATCTAAACAATGGTAAAAAGTAAATACCACTATATGTAAAGAATACAATTGAATTGGTTTGAAGGAAAATAATTATAGATTCAAATTGGCTGATTGATTTTTTTGAATGATGTTTGGCAATTGAAAATGATAAACCCAATAAAAGATAAAATATTGAAATTGGAATTATTAAAATTGGTTTAAAACTATGACAACAATGAATACCGTTTTTAGCTGAAACAGTTAACTCACTATCATCTATATCCATACAACTAAAACATAGATTTCCTTTGCTATAAATTGATGAACAATTATTATTTGATAAGCACATACCCACTGCGCATTGTTCCAACTTTGATACATCTTGACCTACTAAATAATAACCTTGGTTTGGATATACGAATGGTCCCAAACAATTTACATTCTCTGTATTACATTTATAACATTTTCTCAATGATTGACTGTATGCATAGTTGTTTTGACAATAACTACATGTTTCATCATTATTATAAAATTGAAATGGTAAACAACCCTGTACCATAACAATTGTTTCTAGTTTATAAGATGGATCATTTGATTTTATTAAATAGGTATCATTTATCAATCCAATAAAAATAAATGAAAATGAACCTACACCCCCTGCAACACTTGTTAAAAATGATGTAATATTGGCACTTGAGTTGTTGTTATTGTTGTTTAATTTTATAACGCTAATATTTAATGTTTTTGAAATTGTTGTAAATATTTTACCATAATAATCAATAAATTGAAATTGAATCAATGTTTGAACACCATTTGTAACTTGTTTACTTTGATTAGAAAATATTGCTTTTTCTAAATCTGATGAAAAATTTGACCCAGAAATTGCAGAGTTATTTTGAAATAAATTATCCTTCAAAGTGGAAGATGTATTGAAAGTAAATGGAAAATTATCAGTGTAAATGACACCACCTAGCTGTAATGCACTATTATGTGTAAATATATTATTTAAAAAGTGATTTGATGGATTTGAAAGGGCACTACTATCATCATAACCTAAAAATTGAAAAACACCACCAAATTTGCCATTATTAAAGGATGCATTCAAATTTGAAATTTGAAAATAATTGTTTAAACTACCTTTAGCATTGAAACTAATGATTGTACCATTTCCATTTGAAAGACTGTTGTGTGACATTTCGCAATTATCAATCTCTAAATTACAAGATATCAAACTAATTAAAGATTCGGTGTTACCTTTGTTTTTAGTGAATTGAGAGTTTACTAGGGTAAGATTTGATTTTTCCGCTTTTATTAAACTAAAATAACCACTAGTGCTGTTTTCACCATGGCCTTCGTTTCTGGCAGACTCTAAATAATTTGATATCATAAAACTGTTGCCATCCAAAAATATATCTGAATCTTGAAAATACAAGAATCCGTTGGTAAATTTGTTACCCAATATACCCACACCAATAAAAACAATTTGATTACATTGCCCAAATGTAAATAAACTATAGTCCTTTAAATCAAGATCATCCATTAAAAATGGTAATGTAACTTGACAAAGAGTTACAATTACATTATTTTTAAAATTAAAATTAACAATTCGGATTTGATTTTCAATGTTCCTAACCAGTGCTAAATATTGAGTAAAGTAATTGTTTTCAATGTTCAAAGAGTTAAGCAGTATATCTGATGTTCCATTTATATAAAATAAATAACTACAAGGTATCTTATTACCAGAGTAATCCATATTATTTATTTCCAGATAAATATCTTGTAAACTGTTACAAAATGAACCAGTATTATTAATTAAAATAACCGAGTCAACTGTAATGGTCGATGTGGAACTTAAAAAGATGGAAAAAAATTGATTTCCCAAAAAAAATATGTTTGAGATCGATGTGCTTTGACAACCTGTAAAATTAAATAAATATTCATAACCATAGTTTTTAAGGAAAAATGAATTTTTGATTTCAATACTATTATCATTTGAAAACATGAAAAACGACGGGTATTGGGTGAGACATGTGGAGAAGTTTAGATTATCAAATAAAACATTTGAAAAACTACTTTGTATAATGGTACTGTCGAAATTTGATATCAATGAGTTTGATATTGAAATGTTTGAGCCATTGTTCATAATCAAAGAATATCCAACACCTATTTGAAAATATTGAAAATCACAATTGGATATTTCTAAACTTGAATCTAAAATTATAAATACTGAGCTCTCTTCCGATCTACAATAACTAAAAAATGAATTTTCAATATACATTGATGAATTGGATGAAGCTATAACAATTGATGAAGCGCCATACAAAAATGAAACACCAATTATATATAAACTACTATTATTTTCCAATATAAATAATGTACTATTGCCATTGATTGAATTAATGGTAAAAAAACATGTTTCTGATCTTAAATTTGAATTTGAATCCAATGCAATTAAGTAAGATTCACCAAAATTTGATTCTAAATTGACATCATATAGAGTTATCAATGAATTTCTAAAAATAAATGGACCAACACATTCAAATTCCGAGTTTTTAATATTTATAACATTTATTGGACCAGTATTAACATTATTTGTAAAGTTGTTGTGAATCAAAAATGAATGATAATGGTTTGGGATAATATTATTTTCTTTTTTTGAATTACAAGAGGTGGATGGATATACGTCATAATCTACATAAATTATTCGTGGTATTACATTATTATCTTGACAATGAATATGAGTGTTGAAAATTTGTACATCACAACCAAAAGAAAAATAATATAGCAAACCAATAAAAGAATCTCTTACTTGTAGATCATTAAAATAAACTGTTGAATTATAAACTTCGAATAGGATGTTTACCATTGTATTTTTAAACATTACATTTTCTGCGGTCAGGGTACAAAATGTACATGAAATAGGAGTATTCTGACTTGAAAGACTGTCAAATGTAACATTTTTTAATTTTAAAAACCCTTTAGAAATACTAAACAAATCACCATCAGTTTTTTCTTTAAAAGAAACGGTTGAATTTATTAAAGAAACACCTGAGCTTATAACAGAAGTTCCCGAGACAGTAATTATTGAATTACCCTCTGCTATTGTAACTAAAATAATATCAGAGTTTGATATTATTGCTTCACCATTATCAATATTTAAATAAGAATACACCCATTTTGAACTATCCACAACCAAACTATATTGACCCATTGAAAATATTGAATCTTTAACCAAACTATTATTTGAAATTAATATGGCAATGGTTTTTGGATCTTGATTATCACTATCAAACACTTGAACCGTTGCATTTACTATTCTTGAATTTTTAAACTCCAATAAACTGTTTAACAAGGAAAATGGACTTAGTGGTAATAATAAATTTAAAGATGATTCATTTTCAAATAAAACATTTGAACTATCCAAAAACAATACATATGAAAATGAAAATTGATTTGAATAATAAAGCTCAATTTTGTTATATATTATATTACTCGTATGAATTTCAAATCCTGTTATAATAAAATCTATTGGTCCATTAAATATTACAGTTGAGTTTTTAATACTAAAAAATATATTTTCTATAATTATTTTGTTGTTATTGTTGTTGTTATTGCTGTTGTTGTATGGAGAAAATGTCAAATTTAAATAATTTTCAACTGAAATCATTGAACAATTTAAATAATATTCACCATATCCTATATACACTATTGTTATTATAGAAGGTGATAATAAAATTTCATTTATTGTACATATATCACTATATGGGTTTGTTATTGTACCATTTTGATCTGTTGTTACTGTTGTTGCTGTATTAGTTTGATTACTAATGTATATATAAATTATTTCATTGTTATTTGTAGTTGATTTAGAATATACTAAAATATTAGATAAAATTATTATTAAAACAAAAATTATAAAAAAAAAGAATTTTTTTAAATTCATTGTATCATTCTAAAGTTATTATTAATATTATTATTTTTAGAGTATTCAAAAATAAACAAAAAAATAAAAGTAAATCAACTTTTTTTAATCCAAAAAAATTAAAAGACTGGGTTCAAAGCTCGAAAAAAAAGAAATCTAAAAAAAAAAAAAAAAATTAGTTTATTAATTTTTTATAACAAACGAATTAAATACATTTGGTTTGTGTGTATTCATAGTATATATTATGTTTTAATAACTTAAATTTTTTAAAAAAAAAAAAAAAAAATCTACCTTTTCACATAACCAAATAATCTTATTAATAAAAATAATAATAAATAAAAAAAATAAAGAAAAGATATTATTTTAACTGACAGTTAAAAATTGTTATTAATAATATCAACACAAAGAGATATTGTATAAACAGTTTTCACACACTCCCCATTCTTTGTATCATTGAGTAAATTATAAAAAATTTAAAAAAAAGTAAACCCACACCATTTATGAGGGTATTTGCAACACTACCCCCACTATACAAACAGTATTGATATATCCAAAAAATTACCCCATACTCCATTTTTGAACCTCACATTTTTTTAGTAATTTTTATTATTTTTATTTGCTCAGCAATTCCATTAGATTTCATTATAGTAAACAACAACAATATTGTTGTGTCACATATATTCATGACATTCAATAATATTTTTCAAATAATATTTTAAAATTAAAAAAAAAAAAAAAAAAAAAAAAAAAAAAAAAAAAAAAAAAAAAAAAAAAAAAAAAAAAAAAAAAAAAAAAAAAAAAAAAAAAAAAAAAA
>JACAFZ010023446.1:0-11038 GCA_015252675.1 Dictyostelium gargantuum | reverse complement strand
TTTTTTACAAAAAAAAAAAAAAAAAAAAAAATCTTTTTATTTTTTTAAAGTTTTTTTTTTTTTTTTTTAAATTTTTTCATTATGGATAACAGAGCTCTTTCAAAATCTCTAAAAAAAAAAATTTTGAAATATTTTTTCAAAAATTTATTACAAAATAATAATCATCATTTTTAGAAAATGAGTTTATTAATCCAAAAAGAAGGTAAATCTAAAAATAATAACTCTTTTACTTTATATATGTACCATCATGGTACACGTGTATAACATTTTATTGAAAATTTTTAATTTTTTATAGATTTTATTACCTATTTTTTTTTTTTTTTTTTTTTTTAAAAAAAATATATATTTTTTTTTTTTTTTTTTTTTTTTTTTTTTTTTTTTTTTTTTTTTTTTTTTTTTTTATCATTATAAATATCTTATTAATATTTATTTTTTTATAAAATTTTAAAGATAGGGTAGATAAACTAATTAGAAAACTTTTTCATTCCCCAAATAGTAACTACTATTATTAATGGTTAATGTTTAGTTATTAGTGGTTTCAAATTTTAAAAATTTAATAAAATTTATTACAAAAGGTAAAAAATAATAATTAATTAATTAATATATTAAAACCAACTGTTAAAGTATTTATATTATATCAATATTAATATTTTATATATATAATCATTTATGGATAATAATAAAGGTATTGAAAGCGTAGAACAAGGAGGAGTAGCAATAATTGGTTTAGGATTTAGATTACCAACTTCACAACAAACAACAACAACAAATTTAAAATATACACCAAATTCATTATGGAATGATTTAATGAATAAATTTGATGGTGTTGTTAGTATTAATGAAAGATGGAGTGAAAATTATAACAAGTTGGGAGAAATTAGTAACAATTGTGCAGGTTTGGTTTCTTTGGATGAGTTGAAATTATTTGATCCTTTATTTTTTGGTATTAATCCATCAGAGGTACCTTCAATTGATCCACAACAAAGGTTATCATTAAAGTGTACTTGGGAAGCATTGGAGGATGCAATGATTGATCCAATTACATTACGTGGTTCAAATACATCTGTATTCATTGGTAGCTCAACAAATGATTATTTTGATATAAATTCTGATCCTGACCAAGTTTTTCCAAATATATTTGGATCTAGTACCCACTCCATTGCAAATAGAATATCTTATTGTTTTGATTTCAATGGTCAATCAATTACATTGGATACTGCATGTTCATCATCAATGAATGCAATTCAATTAGGTTGCACTACCATTCAAAATGGTACTTCAAATCTATCAATTGTTGGGGGTGTAAATTTATTATTAAGTATGTATATATATTGTTTATTTTTAAAGATTAGTGTTTACAAATAATTAACATGTTTTTTTTTTTTTTTAGATCCAAATACTTCAAAATCATTTACATATTCAAATATGTTAAGTAAATCACGTGATGGTAGATGTAAATCATTTGATGCATCAGCGGATGGATTTGTTCGTGGTGAAGGTGCAGGTATTCTTGTATTGAAAAGTTTAAAACAAGCAATTAAAGATGGTAATAATATTTATTGTGTTATCAAAGGTTCAAGTTCAAATGTAGACGGTAATGGTTTAACTGATAAATCAAATTTCTATTCACCATCATCACAATCTCAAGCTGATAATATTAAATTGGCATTAAAATCAACCAATGGTAGTGTCAAACCATCGGATATCGATTATTTTGAAGCACATGGTACTGGTACACCAACTGGTGATCCAATTGAATTGGAAGGTATTTCAGTAGTATTTAAAGATCATAGACCATCATCCAAGCCATTATTAGTTGGGTCTATTAAATCAAATATTGGTCATTGTGAAGCAGCATCAGGTGTTGCATCTGTTATTAAATGTTGTTTAATGTTTAAAAATCATTGTTTTGCACCAAACATTCATTTCAACACACCGAATCCATCAATCAAATTTGATGAATGGAAATTAAAAGTAGTAACTGATCCAATTCCATTTGATTCAAATAAATCAATATCAATGGCAGTAAGTAATTTCGGTATTACTGGTTCAAATTGTTGTTTAATTTTATCACAATTTAGAAAGCCACAACCACAACAACTACCACCACTATCACGATCAAAATTACTAGTACCATTTTCAGCAAATTCAATTGAATCATTGAATCAATATCAATCTTTGATAGATGATTATTGTAACACAGATTTACCATTTAACGAATTTGCTAAACTTCAAATTCAACATAAATCAACATCACTTTATCAACGTTTGGTAATTACTGCAAGAGATTGGAAAGAGTTTAAAGATAATTCAAATCAAATCAAATCATCCAATTCAAAATCATCAAATATGATATTATCAGAAAATAATAAAAAGAATCCAATTACAGTGTTTGTATTTTGTGGTCAAAGCTCACAATACAATACAATGGCATTGGAGTTATATAATAATAAAGAAATATTCAAACAATCAATGGATTTATTGGATGACAAATTATCAAAATACTATGGATATTCAGTATTAAACAAATTAAGATCTATTAAAGATGATGATATGATATCTATGCATGATCCAACTTATGCACAACCTTCAATATGTATGGTTCAAGCATCATTGGTTCAATTATATAAACATTGGGGTATTGAACCATCATTTATCATTGGTCATAGTTTGGGTGAAGTTACAGCTGCATATTGTTCAGGAATGATCGATATAGATACTTTTTGTTATATCGTATATCACAGATCAACTTTACAGGCAACCACAAGCGGTTGTGGCAAAATGTTATCAATTAGTTGTAGCGCATATGAATTTCAATCAAATTATTCAAATCGTTTCCCATTAGTAGAAATTTCATGTTATAATTCACCGACATCAATTGTAATCTCAGGGAACGAGCAACAATTGATTGAAATATCATTGGAATTAAAAGAAAAAGGAATTTTTACAGCAATGTTGGGTTCATTATCATCGTTTCACACAATCAGCCAAATGAAAATCAAAGATCAAATATTGAATTTACAGTTTGAATCAAAATCACCATCAATACCAACATTTTCAACAACAACCAGCAATTTATATGATGGCAGTACAACATTTACACCCAAACATTTATTTGAAAATATTTTAAAACCAGTTTATTTTACTCAAACCATATCTAATCTATATAAACATATTGAAACCAATCAATTGGGAAATGAAATTGTATTTATTGAAATTGCACCACATCCAACACTATCATTTAGTTTAAAACAAATGATACCAATTAAAAAGAATTATCCATCTGGTAATACAACCACCACATCAAGTTACTTTAAAGATGGCGAATTCATTTCAATTTATTCACCACTACACAAGAAAAAGAATGATATTCAAGAGATTAATCAAACAATTGCTAATTTATATTGTCAAAATAGATATAATATTAATTTTAAATATCAATTAACAACATATGGTGGTAATTTATCAGCAACAACAGCTTCTATTAATCACGGCTTAATACCAATAAATTCAAATATCCACAAAAATTTAAATGATATTCAATTACCATGTTATCAATGGGATGATGAAATGTATTGGAAAGCTGGTACCAAATATCAAAATTGGTTATTAAATGGACCATCACTTAATCATTTAGGTAATATTAATGAATCATCAACATTTCTCAAATCATATCAAGCATTTATTGATATCTCTAGAGAACCATTCAAATGGTTAAAAGGTCATGTTGTAAAGGGAAAATACTACTTTCCAGGTTGTGGTTACATTGATAATCTTTTAAAAATATATCCATCACAAGATATAATAATTGATTATCTTGATTTTAAAACACCATTAATATTCACTGATGGTATTAATCAATGTTTACAAACCAATATATCTCAAACTGGAAAGAGTGATTATAAAATCCAATTCCATTTCAAAGATTATAAAACTGATCAATGGGTTAATTCTTCAAATGGTAATTTTCAATTAATTAATCACAACGATACCATCAATGATGATAAAAAGTGGTTGGATATTGATAATATAATAAAGAATCAATGTAATTTAACCAAATTGTCAAAGATTGAATTGTATCAATATATTAAAATGAAAACTGGTTTAGCTTATAGTGGTTATTTCCAAGGGGTTGAGCAAGTATATTTAGGTGATGGTTGTTCATTATCAATTGTATCAACTAAACAACCATTTGTTAATATATCGAATAATAACTCAACAGCAACAACAACAAAATTTTTCAACACATCTATTTTAGATTGTTGTTTACATGGTATGATTGGATTAATAGATGATAAATGTCAACTTGTATTTGAAAAGATTGAAGGATTTAAATATTATTCATCGTATATTCCATCAACTGCAAATATTGATCATTGTATTTATGTTTATTCTAAATTTAAATCGAGAATAGGTGATTCATATTCAGCGTCAATTACTGTTTCATTAATGGATGGCACAATATTATTTGAAATTGAAAACACAGTATGTAAATCATTAACACCAATCAAAGATTCATTATTAATTGAATATCCTACCAATGAATTATATACACCATACCTTCAATCAATTGAATCAATAGTACCACCAGCGTCATCTAATATCCAAATCAAATCTCTTTATCATCAAAATGAAGTAAAAACAAAAGAATTGAAATTCACAAGTAATTTTGAATATCAACAATTTGTTTCAAGGTTATTATTATCAAATATCAACAACATACATTCAGAAATCACCTCACAATTGATTAAATTATCAACTATTGATCAATTAAAACATAAATATTGTAGCGATATAAAAAATGAAAGATTATTTGAATTTGTTTTTGAAACAATTAAACAATATATTGACGATGAAAATGAAGATATAGACACAACTTTAGAATTATTAGAACGATGGAATCAATCAAATATTAATAATTATTTAGTTTTATTAAAATCTATAAGAATCATGTCAAAATTATTATTCCCACCACAAGATAATGAAGATACAACCATTGATACTCCTCAATCATTGTTTGAAAATGGTCTATTGGACGAATTTTATAGAAATCTAAATGTAAAATATCAAAATGAATTAATGGCTAATATTATTCAAGAATCCATAAAACCAATAGCCAATAAAAAATTAGTATTTAGAATATTAGAATTTGGTGGTGGTACTTGTTCATTATCAACTCATGTATTGAACAAAATTAATCAATTATTTGAACAATATCCATCACATGAAATCGATATTGAATATACATGGAGTGATATATCACCTTCATTTATACCGGATGCAAAAAATGAATTTACAAAAATTCTTAAAGGGAGTAAAAACATCAGTATCCTTTACAGAGCACTCGACCTTGAACAACCATTAATGGATGATAAACAACAATTAAACCCATCCTATTATGATATCATTATAATGTCAAATGTATTACATGTTATCAAAGATGTTACATATGGTTTAAATCAACTATATGATTTACTATTACCAAATGGCCAGTTAATTTTTATTGAACCATGTTATAGATCAATTCTTAATGATAGTATATTTGGTGTATTTGATCAATGGTGGTCATTTACTGATACCAATATTAGAAAAGATAGATGTGCTTTGGATCAAGATTCATGGAAAAATCTTTTGATCAGTTGTAATTTCCAAAACATTACAATGGCTAGTGAAATTCCAGATATTTCAATTTGCTTTTTAATTCAAGCACATAAACCATCATTAAATCGTATAATAACAAAATCAAATTTATCAACCAATGAAAATGAAAATATAATAATATATGGATCATATAGCAACTATTTAAATAATATTATAGGCAATAATAAGGACCATATTAGTATTTCAAATATTCAGGAATTCAGTGATCTAGTTACATCATCAATAATTAATAACCAATCAATCATTTATTTCACCAAATCACTTGATCAATTGAATGTGGATAATTTTAAATCAATAACATTGGAATATATTCAAATTAATCAAATATTATTGGAATCCAATAAACTAAATAATTGTAAACATGTGTTACTATCATTAGATTCATCTTGTAGTAATTATTTAGCATCATCGATTATAGGTTCTTTTAGATATTTTACAGAATTCCCTCAATTACAATTATACTCTATAGCATTGGATTTAATTTCAATTAAATCGCCTGACAACATCATTTCAAATATTTTCAATCATTTACCCACCACTATCCAAAAAGAATTATTTATTATAAATAATAAAGTTTACTATGAAAGATATAAACAAGAGTTAAAATTAAAGAATTCATTCAGTTCATCATCATCATTTGAAATTGGTATTGGTTCTAGTGATACTGATAATGATAATGTATTCGCTAGGTTAACACCAAATTTAGAATATCAATTAGATTCAAAGCAATTGGAGTTGGATGACGATGAAATTGAAGTTAAAATAATGGCAACTGGTGTAAATTATAAAGATTATTTAGTTTATGCATGTTTAGTTCCACCAAATATTATCAATAGAGCATCTGATACAAATAGACCGGAGATTGGTCACGATTTTTCAGGTGTTGTTACAAGAGTAGGTTGTGGTGATGGTAATAATTTTAAAAATGGAGATGAGGTTTATGGCATTGGTTTTAATACAACCTCATCACATATAATAATTAATAAAAAACTTATTTATTATAAACCTTCAAATATAAGTCATTGTGAAGCAGCTTCAATACCAGCGATTTATGTTACAAATCTTTATGGTATTTTTAATGTAGGCGGTTTTGATATTGAAGACAACGAGAGTATTTTAATTCATTCAGCAGCAGGTGGTGTTGGTTTATCAGCATTGGAAATATTAAAATGGAAAGGTCATAAATCACCAATATTTGCAACAGTTGGCTCAAATGAAAAAAAACAATACCTTTTAGATAACTATGGTGATATGATTACAGAAATTTATTTAACGAAAAATAGAAACTATTCAGACAAAATCAAGGAGAAACTAATAGAAATTGGATGGAAGAAACAAGGTGTAGATTTAATTGTCAATACATTATCAAGTGAATATATGGATGAAAATTTCAAATGTTTAACCATTAAAGGTAGAATTATTGATTTATCAATCACCCATTTAAATTACAATGAATATATATGCAACAATAAATTCAAATACAACTTTGGTTATCATAATATTGAGCTAATGTTTGTTAGTGGTTCAGTAATTTTTAGTTTATTAAAACAACTAACAATTGCAATAGAAAGTGGTAAATTAAAGATAATTCCGATAATACAATTTTCAAATTCAAATATAAAAGAAGCAATTGAATATATTAATCAACGTAAACATATTGGTAAAATTGTAGTAAATCAAGATACAAACATTTTAAAAGAGACAATTACGAAACAATCTTCTCAATCAAATTGTTATTCAGTATTGAAATCAAATTATCAAATCAATAATTTGGGTAGAAATATTTTAATAACAGGTCAATCAGGTATTGCATTTGAAATATTAAAATGGATAATAGCATTTGGGTCACATTGTATTGAAAATGTTATCATACTTTCGAGATCACCATTGAAATGGGAATTGGAACTATTAATAAAAAAGACAACAAAGAGAGAAAATAATAAAACCAAATTCCATTTCAAGAGTATAGACGTTGGTAATTCAGAATTAATGAATGATTCAATCAATGAAATATTATCGCATAGCCCATCCATCACCAATATTGATTCAATATTTCATTATGCATTCACTCAAATTTCATGTAAAGTAAATGAAATCGATAT
This sequence comes from Dictyostelium gargantuum, assembly GCA_015252675.1. NCBI lineage: Eukaryota > Evosea > Eumycetozoa > Dictyosteliales > Dictyosteliaceae > Dictyostelium > Dictyostelium gargantuum. The sequence continues at coordinate 3,275 of JACAFZ010023446.1, read as the reverse complement.
GAATCATTTAAATGTATCTCATGGTGCAAAAACCATGGGTGCAATTAATTTACATAATCAATCAATTAAACGTGGTTGGAAATTATTAAACTTTATAATGGCATCATCAGTTGCATCAATATCGGGATCTAAAGATCAATGTAGTTATGTCTCTGCAAATTGTGTGCTAGATAACCTATCTAGATATCGTAAATCAATTGGGTTACCATCAATTTGTATAAATTATGGTTTAATAGGGTCAACTGGTTTCGTTGCAAGAAATGAATCAGTTGCAATGATGTTGGATGGTGAAGGTATTGATCCAATTTCTATCAATAAAATATTGGGTTCACTAGATTTACAAATTCAAAATCAACAAAACTCCACCAATGTAATGGTGTGTAACGTTAATTACAGAAATGTAAATGGGAGAGATAATCCATTATATTCAAAGTTTGATTATCAAATTAATGCAAACGTATCAAATGTCATAAAAAATCAATCAGGTTCAAATGATATTAGAATTAGTGATTTATTTTTGAATAAAATATCAGAATTATTATCAATTGATGTATCAAAAATTAATACAGGTATTAAATTATTAGACTATGGTGCAGATTCATTATTTATTGTACAATTAAAGAATTGGATTGATAAAGAAGTCTCTTCTAATATAATATCAATCCAACAACTTCAAACCATTACAATAGATGAATCAATTGAAATTTTAACAGATAATCAATCGATTGATAAAAACAAACATGACCAAGATAACAAAAAACATCAAATTGCAAAAGAAGAATCAATACACTCATTGGAATTTTGGGAGAATGAAATTAAACTAGATAGTACAATTATAAATTTAATAAAAGATAAAGTAAACAAAAAACCGCAAAACAAAGAATCAATTATCAAAAGAATGAATCAAGATATGGTTATTCTATTAACTGGTACAACTGGATTTTTAGGTGCATATCTATTATGGTATTTTATTCAATTATCAAATTGTTCAAAAGTTTATTGTTTAATTAGAAACAAATCGAATTCAGCCGATCCAATTGATGAAATAATAAATAATTTAAAAATTCATAAACTCTACGATACTAGTTGTAGTGAGTTAATTGCATCAAAAGTTCAAACAATTGTTGGTGATCTATCATCTAATGTGAAACTTGGATTGTCAGATCAAGATTATTCTACTATTTCAAACAAAGTTAATTTAATTGTAAATTCGGGTGCAAACATTGATTTACAATCAAAGTATAATCATGCTAAAAAAGTTAATATAAATGGTATAATAGAATTAATTAAATTTTCAACAACAGGTGACAGCGGTGATATAAAATGCATTGTAAACTTTTCATCCTATTCAGTGTTTTTAAATCAACAATTTGATGAATCAACCACAATTCCATTGGTAGAAACAATTAATAATACCAATAATGGATATATTCAAAGTAAAATTGTTGCAGAAAATCTACTAATGGATGCATCATCCTATGGTTTACCTGCAATGTTAATAAGACCACCAGTTATATTTTCAAATTCAAACACTGGTATTGGTAGTAGTAATGATTTATTTTTATTAACCATTCAATCGTGTTTTGCTCTTGGTTATTATCCAAATGATTTGAACAATAATATATTAACAGTTCCAATTGATTGGATAGCAGATAAAACTATTAAAATCATTACAAACGAAAATCTATGGAAAGTAATAGAACCACCAACTAAAAATAAAACAATACCATCAATGAATATTTTTAATTTAAATGGTAAATCAATTTCTGAAAAAGTAGTTTTACAATATCTTGAAACCGAATTTAATTGCAAAGGTATTACATTTAATAAATGGATGGAAATGATGGAAAAATCAAATAATTTATCATGTATTAAATTAAGGTCGTTCCATGATATAAATTCATTTGCCAACGAAAATACTCTTCCGGCTATATCCAACATTTCAAAAATAAAATCAATATTGAAATCAATAAATTCATATGATAGTGGTTGGCTTTTAACAAGTAAAATGATTAAAAATCATATTAATCATATATTTAAATTATAATAATAATTTTTTTATAAAAACAAGTTAAAAATAATAAAAATAAAATGATTGGTTAAACTTAAATATCTATCAATTTTTTAATTAAAAAATAGTATGATTTGAATTTAACGACCTGGGTTTTCAAAACCTCCCATTGGTAATAAATTACTTGGAGTATCACTTCTTCCATTGAAAAAATATGGATTGTCTGTAGACCATTGAATAATAACTATTTGAATAAAAAAAAAATTAGAGAATGAAATTTGAATGTCAATTTTTATATAATATATTGATAACTTACGATTTCTACCACTAATTGCTGCAAAAGGGATACGAACCAATTTACCAACTAATGCACTTGGGCTTGTTGGGTAAATTGAGCCTGAAGGAACTCTATAGAAATTTAAATCGAAAAAAGTTCCACCATTAGCTGACCAATTATCACCAATTGTTAATTCTTCCCATTTTACTTTTGCATCTTGGGAATCTTTTCCATAGTATACACCTTGACTACGAACAGTACCTGCAACATATTGAGCTTCTGGTCCATAAACAGATCTTCTAGCATCTAAAATTTTTATAATAAAAATACCATTTGTTAGTTTTATTATTACTACTATTTTTATTAAATATTTCTGGTTATTGATATAAAAATGATATTACCATAGACATTAACACCAATGGAATGTGGTTTTTCGTCCCATGGTACAACAAGAGTAATTTTTCCAAATGAAGCACCTAAACTGTTTGGAAAAAATGTGAATTTTGTATTTCTCATTTCACCACCAACTGAATCAAAGCTTAATCTACCTTCAACTGTATCGATACTATTTGTAGCTGATAAATTAATTGGTTGAGGTTGACCATAAACAGGTTGTCCATATTGGTTATATGTTACTTGTTGTGGTTGTTGTGACTGATAAGTTAGTTGGTTTGGACGCCAATCAGCTTGACGACCTTGTGCTGCGTTGTATGCTTTTAGATTTAAAAAATATTTTAGCTATTATTTTTTTTGGATAAAATTTAACTTTTATATTATGTATATTTACCTTCCCATGAAATTGACATTTTAAATTTATTTAATTGTTTATTTGTATATTTTTAAGTATTTAATGAAAAAAAAAAATTAATTATTTTTTATAAGTTTTTTTTTTTTTTTTTAAAAAAAAATAAATTTAAAAAATTTAAAATTTTATATATAAAAAAAAAAAATAATTTATAAATAAAAAATTTTTTTAAAAAAAAAAAA
>JACAFZ010023335.1:0-18694 GCA_015252675.1 Dictyostelium gargantuum | reverse complement strand
TTTTTTTTTTTTTTTTTTTTTTTTTTTTAAATTTTATATTATTTTTTATTTAATTACCAAAACACAAAAAATAAAAATATTTGATAAATTATATTTGAAAAAATTATTATATTTATAAAAAAAAGTTTAAAAAAAAAAAAACATACAACACACAAACTCAGAATTATAATAATAAATATTAAAATAATAATATTCCTATTTATAGAGTAGTATATAATATTATTTCTATAAAACTCACACATAAACTTTTTTTTTTTAAATTTTCATTCACCCCAAGATATTCTTGCGTTTTAAAGAATTTTTTTTTTTAATTTTTTTTTTTTGTTGGAGTTGGAAAAAAAAAAATTTTATTTTATTTATTTTTTTAATTTTTTTTTCATATACATATAATTTTTTTTACATATTTTAAAAAAAAAAATATTATCAATAAATAAATAATTTAATTTATAATTATTTAATAAATAAAATAAAATAAAATAAAATTATAAAAAAATAGTAATCAATAATAATAATAATAATAATAATATCTTAAATTTACTTTTTTTTATTTTTTGTTTTTTTTTTGTCATCACATTTTTTCACATTTTTTAAAAAAAAATAAATTTTTTTGTTTTCGTCTAAAAACACACACACGAAATATATACAATGGAACAACAATACCAACAACATCAATATGATGAAAATAATAACATTATTGTTGCAAAAGATATACCAAATATCAATGTAAATAGTTATCCAATCGTAAATGGTTCTGATAGTGAGATCCCATTTCTTGAAAATAATAGCCACAATAATTTCCACATGAATAGTAATAATAAAAATAATAGTAATATTATGAATAATAATGGTAATAATAATAATAATACTAACCACCATAATAATAATAATAACAAAAGTAATTATAATAATAATAATAATAATAATAATAATAATAATAATAATAATAATAATAATAATAATAATAATAATAATAATAATAACCCATTTAATATAAATGGTATTAATAATAATAATAATAATAATAACAATGGAAATATGTTTGATATAAATGAACCACTATTTTTATCTTATATTCAACATCAAATAAGTCTTGGAAATTTGGTTTTTAAAACTCCTAATAATGGTAATGTTCCCAATAATGATTATACCAATTCAATGGTACCACATTCACCATTATTACAACCATCTAACATATATTCGGCTGTACCTCATTCTCCACAATTACCACAAGTAGAGCAAAATAATAATAATAATAACAATAATAATAATAATAGTAATAATAATAGTGGTAGTAATATAATAAATAGTGGCAATACAATAAGAACGTCTTTTGGCAGTAACAACAGTAGCTATAACAATATAACAGATTTATCTCAACCACTTTTACAACAACAACAACAACAGCAACAACAACAAATATCACCACCACAACAACAACCAATATATAATAACAATAATAGTAATAACAATAATATAAATAATAATAATATAAATAATATGAATAATATGAATAATATGAACAATATGAATAATATGAATAACATGAATAATATGAATAATATGAATATGAATATGAATACAAGTAATAATAGTGTAAATATGAATGGTAGTTCTGGTAATAATTTAATACTGCCAGCAATTCAAAATCAATATTCAGAACCACCAACACCAAATAATGAATATGCTTCATCACCAATGCAAAGTTATCCAATGCAATCACCACAAAGAATAACATCACAACCACAAATTCAACAACAAGTAGTACAAAGACCACAACAAATTTTATTACAACAACAAATTCAACAGGCTCAACAAATTCAACAACAACAACAAACCAATAACAACACAACAACCACAATAACTACACAACAACCACAAACCTTTAACAACCAAGCTGTAAATATTAATAATTTTGGACCAAAGGTTGAGATTGTTGATAGTTATAATCAACCATTTCCAATCTACACAGTAAAGACACATGTACTTGTACCAGCACCAGTTGTTCGTGTGGCAGGTTATAAAGGTGATGCCAATGATTTGATGGTGGTTGCTAATCCAGAGCCAGATGATTCCATTATCATTTCACAACCAGCCGTTACTTGTATCGATGGTACATTTGAATTTAAATTTGCCGATATGCATGTCGATCGTAAGAAACATGATCCATGTAGTTCCTTCCGTTTGAAATTTAGTTTAATCAACAAGAGAACATTTGAACGTTTCAACGAAGTGGTATCCCAACCAATTAATCTATTCTATCACACCGATTTGTTACCAGCTCCTGATATTGCTCGTCTCGTTCCAAACTCTTGTTATTGTGGTCAAGAACCAGAAGTTACTTGCTATGGTTATTACTTTAAGAAAGGTCGTACTGAAATATTGTATGTTGATCTCGACCCATTGGAACCATCACCAGATCATCAACCATACTCTGTCAAACAAGAACAACTTCGTATGCCAAATCAAACTTCCTTTTCTTTTGCCTTTGTGCCACCAAATCGTTCTACCCCTGGTACCTATAACGTTTCAACTCGTTACACCAAAAATACTTGTAAAAAAGATAAAGATAAGGTTGTTAAAAACAAATCTAAAATTGGTAAACCACATTTATTCTCTTATAATGGTAAGTTATTTAATTCACTTTATCCACTTGATCATTTATATTAACCCCACATCATCTTTATTATTGTTTTTATTGATCATCGTTTAATAATTTTAGAATTACCAGAAGATGGTAATCCAAAGCGTCAACGTTCTCAACATGTTGATTTTGGAGGTGATAGAAATCCATCATCTCCATCAAGTGAAGAGTATTCTACCAACAACAGTATATATGGTACAAATAATCTTGGTGTAAATCAATTTATAATGGGTGGTAGTAATGGTAATCAATACAATTATATGAATTGTGCTATTCATGGTGAGGTTGATGAATTGGAAGATTTATTGACCGGTGACGATAAACATGGTTACATTGATTCTATTAGAGATTCACAAGGCAATACTTTGGTTATGATTGCTGCCAAGGAGGGCCGTGAAGATATGGTTGAGAAATTAATTGAAATGGGTGCAGATTTAACCATCAAAAATAAAACACAACATACCGTTTTCCATATGGCTTGCTATTCTGGTTCCATAGAGTTGTTTGAAATCATTTGCGAAGCCAATACCACCTCTGGTGAAAACAATAAAAACACTATCGACATTTTAGACAGTGATAATGTTGGTGCCACCGGTTTACACATTGCCACCGAACGTGGACACTACAGATTGGTTAAGTACATTTGCCAAAACTATGATGTTCTCGCCGAATGCAAAGATAATCGTGGTCTCACCGCTTTACATTATGCTGTTCAAGATGGTAATACACGTATCACCTCTATTTTCATTGACCACTTTTTATTCTTGGGTGATGGTTTACTCGACATCAAAGACCATACTGGTATGACACCATTACACTGGGCTGCTGCTTTGGGTCGTTACAACATTTTCGTTAAATTGATTGAAGCTGGTGCCGACGTTAATGCCATCGATGGTGATGGCGAATCTCCAATCTTCAAATCGATTGCAACCAACAACAAAGATATCAACATCTACTTGATTGAAAAAAATTGCGATGTCACCATCATTAATAACCACGGTCATAGTTATATTGAAATGCTCGCTGAATACAGTACCGAATTGGATGAAAGTGATGAGGATGACGATGAATCATCATCCAAAGAAGATGATCAAGTCATGTTGACTCAAGACGAAGAGGAACAATTAAAGAGTGCTTTAGTCAGCTCGTCATCGGCAACATCGTCCAATAAATTGGAGTTGTTCCATCAATTTTCAAAGATCAATATTAATAGTAGCAATAGCGGGAGTTCCAATAACACTACCACCACCACTACAACCACTACCACCTCTTCCACCAATATTGAAAAGGATATCTCTTACAAAAAGTCTTCCTTGGCAATGCTCGATAAATTTGACAAGTTTGAAAAATACAAGTCGGGTGGTGTTGGTGATTTCCTCTCATTACCAGGTGGTGATTTAGATCTCTCTGCCATTACTCCACGTGATATTACTGTAAATAGAATTCAAATATTAGTCGATCAGATCGAAAGAAACATTAGTTGCAACCAAACTGAAAAGAATAAACAATTGACCAGTTTGTTACAAGAAAGTTTTGAAGATAAAATTGCTGGTTGGATGAATTCCGAGGAAGAATTGCTCGAGGCCAAACGTTCTGCTCAATCTTTGGAAGAAGATTTAACAACCAGAGCCCATGAAATCATCAAACTTACCGATTTTGTTGCTGCTTGCCCAGTTGTTTTAACCGAAATCAAAGCAGGTGGTCTTGGCTTATTTGTTTTAAAACGTGAAAGATACTATGGTTTCCATCAAAGTGAAAAGTTAGTTATCGCCTCAAATGACTCAATGTCTGCAATTAGAAAACTCTATGGTAATCAACTACCATCTTGTTTACTTGCAAATGTTGTGTTTGCAATTAAAACTCAATCAACCAAACCTTCAACTTTAATGCCAACTCCTGGTACTGAGTTTTATGTGGTAGATTTAGAAGTTCATAAACAAACAGATACCGATAATTCAAAATAATCAACTCTTGTTGTATAATAATAATAATAATAATAATAATAATAATAATTATTAAAAATAATAATATAATATTCTTTTTTTGTAAATAAACTATTTAAAATTTTTAAAAAAAAAATTTAAAAAAACCAAACCAAAACCCAACTATAGTATAAATTTCCTATTATTTAATATAAACCAAAAATATTTTAAAAAAACGTATGAAAGAAACTGATTTATTCACCTGTTTTTTTACATATGGATTATGATAATATTATTTTTTTTAATTTTTTTTTTAATTTTTTAAAATTTTTTTTTTTTATGATTTTTTTTTCTTTGATACATGCATGTCCCATATAAATAATATACAAACTACCCACACTTTAAAGAAAAGTTTATTTACTTTTCATTTTTTTATTTTTTTAGTATTTAGGATATATAATAAAAATAATAATAATAACCATCATCATCATCATCATCATCAATATTAAATACATATAACCCTCAAAAAATATAATGGGCAATTCATTCTCATTTGAAGGATATGATAGTGGTGGTGGAGAAGAGGATGATATTAATAATAATAATATAAAAAGTAATAATAATAATAATAATAATAATAGAACATTGGCATCAGATTTATTTAAAGAGGAAGAGGACGAAAGAAAGAAATATTTATTAAGTATAAAAGAATTGGAAAATAAATTTAAATTATCAGCACAAGAATCTCGTAAATTAAAACTACATAGATCATCAACTTTAATTCAAAAAATATGGAGAGGCTATATCGCTAGAAAAAAATGGTCTTTATTTTTAAAAAAATCACAAGTTATAAAAGAATTATTAATCACTGAAAGAGATTATGTTCAATTTTTAAAAACAATTGTAAATATTTATATGACACCATTAAAAGAATTATCAAATATAAGTGAAGCAACAAATAAAGATAAGGATGGTAATGGTGGTAGTAGTAATATTAGTAGTAGTAGTGGTAGGGAAGGAAGTAAAGATGATAGTGGCAATGGTGTTAAAGAAAGTTTAACAAAATCAATATCAAATTCGAAATTAGTTAAAACTTTAAAAAGTGAAGCTAATGGTAGTAATGTTAGTGTACAAAATTTATTATTAAATTTAGAACAACCACCATTAACAGGCGAAGAGGTTAAAATTGTATTTTCACAAATTGAAGTTATTTTATCATATAATTCGAAATTATTAGAAAAGTTAGCAAGTAGAATAATGAATGATAGTTGGAATTTCTATCAAAAGATTGGTGATGTATTTTTAGAGTTTACACATTTTTTAAAGGTACCATACAGTCATTATATTACCAACTTTCCATCGGTATTAAAAGTTTTAGAGAGTGCATCAAAAAGACCATCCTATGTATTGTTTATACAAGAATGTAAACATTTACCAGAAGTTGGTAGAAGAGATTTACAATCATTTGTTAGTATGCCAGTTCAAAGATGTCCAAGATATGTGTTGTTGTTAAGAGAATTACTAAAATATACACCATCAACAGATCATGATTTTAAAAATATAGTATCAGCACTATCATCAATGGAAACCATTGCCGATTTAATTAATAAACAAATGAAGGATGAAGAGATATCACGTGAAATCATGGCAATCAACGAAAAATTAACACCAAAAATTAAAAATTTAATTAAACCACATAGGCGTTTAATTAAAGAGGGCGAGGTAAAAGTTTATAAAGCAGATGGTAATGATCACGAAATTGGTACGGGTACAATTCGTCCCGCCTCCTCAATTTGGAAAATTCAAAGCCCACGTTTTAGATACGTCTATCTATTCAACGATTGTTTTGTCGTTGCTAAAAAAACTAAAACACTCTACAAAGTAGAGCAATTTGTAAAATTAAAATATAGTACAGTAATTGATCATTCAAAATCAATTAAAATAATTGAAACAATACCATCTGATGATAAATTAAATAAATATAATAGTGTAGATAATAGTAGTAATTTAGAAAATGTTTGTAATAATAATAATAATAATAGTGAATCTGATTTAGGCAGTAGCAGTAGTAGTAGTAATACAACAGCAGCAGCAGCAGCAGCAGCAGCAGCAACAACAACAACAACCACAACAGGTAGTACAAGGAAAATGAGTTTTTCAAGTTTTATAGAAAATAGTTTAAAAAGTGGTAAAGAAAGTATAAAAGGTGGTAGTAGTAATAGTACTGGTGATAGATATTATTTTAAATTGCATACATTAAAATGTACGTTGGTAATTTGTTTACCAAACGAGGAAGAGAAAGAACAATGGAAAAATGCATTTATAAATGTAATTAATCAAGTAACAGAGAATACATTAAGTTTTAATCCAAAATGGTCAACTAATCCAGGTTTTAATACACTTGAAAGTGGTGGTGGTGGTAGTGGTAATGGTAATGATATGGGTTTAACAATGGCATCATTTACATCACCATCTTTAAATAGAATTTCACCATATCTTTCAAAATTATCTTCACCAATGCGTGGTACTTTATTGACTGATGATAATTTTTCATTACAATCAATTGAAAAACTTTTATCATGTTCAAAACCAATTAAAGGTATGGAAAATTCAAGTACAATGTCATCTTCAATTTCAACTTTATCAATATCCTCCTCTTCCCCCTCTTCATCAACAACATCAACACTAACATCAACACCCTCATCTGCCACTTCAACATTAACTGAAAAGATATAAAAAAAAAAATAATAATAATAAAAAAAAAAAAAAAGTATTTATTTTAATAAACCATTTGTATAGTAAGTGATATATATATATAGTGTGTTTATATAGTATATATACACGACGTCAATGTTGGTGATGTGTTAATCTATTTTTTTTTTTTTTTTTTTTTTTTTTTTTTTTTTAATTTTTTAATTTTTTTTTACTTCAACATTTTTTTTTTTTTTTTGATTTTTTTTAATTAATATTTTTTTTTATATTTTTTATTTTAAATTACATCTATTTATTTATTTTTAAATAAATATCAAATCAATTAATCAACGTCAAATCAATTTAGATAGTATTAGATAAATAGATAGATAAATAGATAAAGTATATATATAGATAGATAATGTCATTATCACAATCAGGATCAATTGAAAAACCATGTTCAATTTTAATAAATTATGAAAAAGGAGATCCACCTCAAATTAATGAATTTAAACAAAACTTTGAACATGGTACAACCGAGCAAAAGATTGAAACATTAAAAAAAGTGATTTTATATACTATAAATGGCGAACCAATTCCACAATTATTAATGCCAATCATTCTTTATGTTATGCCATCAAATGATCACACTGTTAAAAAATTATTATTAATCTATTGGGAAGTAATTGAAAAAACTCATCTTGGTAAATTAAAATCTGAAATGATTTTAGTATGGTAATGTTTTATGACAGATATTCAATATATATATAAATCATACACTTGGGATATATAAAAACTAATTAAAATACATACACATATTATATATATAATTATTCAATTATTTAGTAATTCATTATTAAATGATTTAAATCATCCAAATGAATTTGTACGTGGTAGTACATTAAGATTTTTATGTAAATTAAGAGAAGCTGAAGTTTTAGAACCATTAGTACCATCAGTACGTACTAATCTTGAAAATAGACATGCTTATTGTAGAAGAAATGCTGTATTGGCAATCTATAATATTTATAGTCATTTTGATTATTTAATTCCAGATGGCCCTGAGTTAATATATAACTTTTTATTACAAGTAAGTATTTTGATAATTATTATTACCTAATATAAATATTTGATATCTAACCTTTTGTAATAATAACAATAATAAAAGGAAAAAGATGCATCATGTAAAAGAAATGCATTTATTATGTTATTTAATTGTGCACCAGATAAGGCAGTTGAATACCTTTCATCAGTTTTAGATGAAGTACCAACATTTGGTGATATGTTACAATTTATTGTTGTTGAATTAATTAGAAAAGTTTGTAAAACTTCACCATCAGAAAGAGTAAGTATTAAACAACAAAAATATTAACAAACAACAAACAACAAGCAACAAACAAACAAACAAACAAAAAACAAACAACAATAATAACATTAACTAACAATAACAATTTATAAATTTATATTATAGTCAAAATATATTAAATGTATTTTTACATTATTAAATTCATCATCACCAGTTGTTAAATATGAAAGTGCAGGTACATTATTATCATTATCATCAGCACCAACAGCAGTACGTGGAGCAGCAAGTGCATACATTGATTTATTATGTAATGAAAGTGATAACAATGTTAAAATGATTGTATTGGATAAACTTATTGATATTAAAAAGAATCATAGTAAGATTATGGAGGAATTGGTTATGGATATTCTTAGAGCATTGACATCTCCAAACATTGATATCTGTAAAAAGGTATTAAACATTGTATTGGATTCGGTTACACCTAAAAACATTGATGAAATCATTTTATTCTTAAAGAAAGAGATTAGTAAAACTCAATCTAAAGAATTTGACAAAGGTTTGGAATACCGTCATCTTTTAATTCGTACCATTCATGTATCATCATTAAAGTATCCAGAGGTGTTGAGTAATGTCGTACCATTGTTAATGGAGTATTTGGGAGACAGTTATTTACCATCTGCCGTCGATGTTGTTATTTTCCTTCGTGAAGTGGTTGAAACATATCCAAAACTCAGAGAATTGATCATCAAAAAACTCATCGAAAATTTATCTTGCATCAAAGTATCAAAGGTTTATCGTGTTGCAGTTTGGGTGATTTCAGAGTACGTTCAAACATTGGAAGATCTTCAATACGCCATGACTGCAATTAGCGGTGACCTCGAGGAGTTGTTGAAACCAAAACAACCAGAAGAAACCATTTTAGAAACCAAAGCAAAGGTAAAGGTTGAAAAGATCTCCATTCATAAATTGATTGCAGACGGTGATTGGTATTTAGCATCTTGTATCTCTAGTTCTTTGACCAAATTATATTTTAGAGCTCAACAATTGGACATCAATGATGCAGATGACAACAAGTTAAAGGCACAAGTATTGTTGATCGTGTCAGTATTAATTAATCTTAGCAAAGCCAGTCAAGTATCCACATCTAAATCCGCCTACGAAAGAATGCTCTCTTGTATCCAAGTATTGATAGACCACCAAAGTAATCCATCTATTAAAAAGATTTGGCTTCAAGATTGTCGTGACTCCTTTACAAACTATCTCAAATACCTTTTGATCAAACAATCGGAAAACAAAAAGAAAACCGAAAAAGAAGTTGTCGTCAAGGCAAACAATATCATCAACATTAGACAACTTAAATCAAAGAAAGCATTTGGTCCAGTGGATGTTGAAGACGATTTATTAAAGGCGGTTGGTAACGTTGGCGAAATCAACAAAGATCAAAATGAATACTCTAAAATCTCTCAATTATCTGGTTTCTCTGATCCAATTTACGTTGAGGCCTACGTTAGAGTCCACCAATACGATATTGTTTTAGATATTTCCGTTTTCAATCAAACCAATGACACCCTTCAAAATGTTACCCTCGAATTGGTCACACTTGGTGATTTGAAAACTTGTGAACGTGTACCTCCATTCACTATGGCTCCACGTGAAAAAACCACCTGTAAAGCATCTGTCAAAGTATCATCCACTGACAATGGTGTTATTTTAGGTACCATTGCATTTGATATTGCTGGCTCCGTTAGTAGTATGTCGGATAAAAATTGTGTCATCCTCAATGAACTTCACATCGATGTCATTGATTACATTCTTCCAGCCAACCATCAATACACCGACGTTTTATTCAGAAACCATTGGCTCGAATTTGAATGGGAAAATAAAATACCTGTCAACACAAATATCACTGATTTGGTTAAATACGTTCATCATATCAGTAAAGTTACCAATATGGGTATTTTAACACCAGAAGTTCATCTCTCCAATGAAACTGGTATTTTATCTGCAAATCTTTGTGCTAAAAGTGTTTTTGGCGAAGATGCTCTTGCAAATATTTGTATTGAAAAACAAGCTGATGGTAAAATTTCTGGTTATATTCGTATAAGAGCTAAAGTTCAGTAAGTATTAAATTTATATAGTAATTTTTTTTTTTTTTTTTCTCTCCATTTACTAATAATATTTAATTTATCAAAAATATTTAGATCTATTGCTGTAACTCTTGGTGAAAAAATTGGAAACATGCAACAAAAATTAATTTAAATGTACAACCATTAATAAAATAATAATAATAAAAATAATAAATAAATAATCAATTTTTAATATCAAAGTTGAAGATTAATATAAATAATATATTATCTTTAAAACAAAATGAAGTTGTTGTTTTTATTATATAACAACAGTAGATATATAAATATAACTAACTTTATTCCAACCCACCAAAAAAAATTACAACTAAATTATAAGGGGGTACCCATTATCCATCTCACAATATTTATATTATAAAAAAATCAATTATTTTTGTACAAAAATGGTATGATTGTATGAAAATTTAAAAATTATTAAATAATTGTTGTTTGAAAATTATATCATAATTTTTTGAGATTTGGGGTAGATAAAACACAGACACAATGTGCCCCCATAAATTTTAGTTAGAAATTTTTTTGCACCATAATAAAAAAAAAAAATTTTAACTGCAAATATTATACCAATCAAAAATTGATTTGATATTTTAAAATAATTATTTTTTTAAATTTTTTAGTTTTTTAATTTTTTTTTTAAATCAATTTATAACACCATCACATTTTAAAAATATTTTTAATTTTATTATTATTATCATAAATATATCATAGATTAATTCACCAATTGATTCACCAATAAAATTTGGAGAATCATGTTCAAGTATACAATTTAATGTTATATGGCCAGAAGGTATTATTGATTTTAGTGATCAATTAGTATTAAATAAAGATTTATTAGAAGAATTATTATTATTTTTAAAAAATAATACAAAAGTTGGTAATGTGAAATGGAGTGAAGAACAAGATAGATTCGACTATACTTATTGTAAAATTATAAAACAATTAAAAAAGAATAATGAAAAATTTAATTACCATCCAAGTGATTATATATCTGGTGTTATTGCTGCACATGTCTATTGCGATAAATCAATTTTATCAAAAGTTAAAGTTGATTATAGAGATATATCAGTTGTAAATACACCAACAACTACTGAATCTCAATTTGAATCAGTTAATAAATATCTTGGACAATTAGAAATTATAAATTATTTAAATGAAGATGGCTTTCAATATGCACTGTATGAAAATAAAGAAATGCATCATTTGATTTTGGCTTTTCGTGGTACTGCTGTTTCAAGTTTAAGAGAGGCTGCTTTAACTTTATTCGAAGATGCTGTTGGCGTAACCTTAAAAAGTAATTCATCATTTCAAGTTAAAAAAGCAATTCAAGTTGTTAAAGATGTTGTTGAAATTTGTAAAAAAAAACATTATCATCTAACAATTACTGGGCATAGGTATGAATTTTGTAGAAACATTGAATTTTATAAGTACATGTATATTAATAATTATTACTTCATTCCCTAAACATTAATCACCTTCTAGTTTAGGTGCATGGCTTTCAGAAATTGCACACCACAATTGTTTTTTCACTCATAGTTTTATTCATGTTAAAACAATTACTTTTGATAGTCCAGGTGGTTTAGATCAATTTAAAATTATTGATTCAGAAATCAATGATCCAACCATAAAAAGAGAATATGGTTCAATGAACATTGTTTCATATTTATCAGAACCAAATTTCATAAATTGTATGAATAATCATATTTTTGAAAACAACTCAACCTTTAGAATTTATCCAGAGGGAATAGATAGTGTCGAAAATGAAAAATTAGATTTTGTAATTGGTGCAAAGTTTCATTCACTTGGTTTAATTTTAAATTGTTTTGATTTTGAAAGTGGTAAACCAAAGAAATACAAAGTTGTTAAAAAATGGCCACTTATCGATTTAAAAAACATTTCATCCTACATGTCTTATTTTAAAAACAATGATAATGGTGCATTGGAAAAATCAGATATTTCAGCCAAACTTACAAAACAAGTACATTATCAAGTAGATGAAATTAATAACTATGTTGGTAATTTAAATTTATTGGACTCTTTAAAAATTGATAATTATTTGGTTCTTCTATCAAATAAAAATATCTTTTTTAGTAAATTTAATGATTATTTCGTTTCAACTCAATTAAAAGAAATAAAACAACTATATCAAGTTGATGAAGGAAACAAATTGTCTATTGAAAATCAATCTATAACATTTGAAACATTAAAACAAAGATTAGCAAGAGTTGTAAATTTAAATCCAAAAGGTATTAAAAAGTTATTATCAATAAATGATGAATCTTGCTCATTGAAGCAGTATAAAATTAGATTAGATCACCTATCAATTGATGGTTTTTATGACTCGAACGACTATATTTCAAAACTATCTACCATTCACAAAAATAGTAATTTAGCCATCCTTACGGGTGAGGAAGGTAGTGGAAAGACTGCCATAGCATTAGAATATGCAATGAATCATTTTCCAAACGGCTCAGATTTTTCAGATTTTAAAGTATTATTTATTCGTGGTGGTAGTAGAGAAATGATTTTTGAAGACTTTTCAAATCATTTATTAAAAAATTATAAAAATGAACACAATGGTTATGATTTTCAATTATCACCAAATCATTTAATTGATTTTTACAAGGATATAATGGATTCTCAAGATACGTCTTATTGTTTTATTTTTGATAATGTTGATGATTTAACATTGATCGAACCATTTATATTTTATTTACCAAAATCAAATACAAAATCAATTGTCACTTGTCAAATTGGCAAATATAGAATAGATAGAGTATTATCATTGGGTAAACAAAATTCATCAGAAATAACATTACATGTTAGTTTATTGGATAATAAACAAGCAAATGACTATTTATTGTCAAGAGGTATCAAAAATTCAAATTGTAATTTCTCCTCACCAATTTCAATTCATCTATTAAATATTTTGATAAATCATTTTAATAGAAACAATTCAACCATCACTGACCACATTGTTGATGAAAATCAACAATCAGTTGATTTTAGTAAAACTTTGTCTGGTTTAATTTTAGAATTTATCAAATCAAATCCAGATTCTGTAAATTTTTTGAAAATTTTACCATTTTTAGATCCAGAGTCAATTCAATATGAAATTTTAAAAAAGATTGATTCAGATATGGACATTGTTAATAATGTTAAATATTGGTCAGATTTATCAATTATCAATGATTTACCCGGTGAAAATATTAACACCTACAAATATATTCAACAAATAATTATGGAAAAGGTTTTATTAGACCCTGATAAACAATCAATCATTACCACATTAATTGGTTTATTCTCAAATTTGGATGTATCAGCACAACATCCAAAAGGTTGGAGAATTTACTTTAATCACTTAAAATACTTTTATCAAAACTTTAATCAGCATTGTATTGAAAATGTTGAAATAATTGAAAACTTGGGGATTTGTTTTAGATTGTGTTCACAATATCAAGAATCAATTAAACATTTAACAATTGGGCTTGAAATTAAAAAGAAATCACCAAACAAATTTGATGAAAACAATCTATCAAAAACTTTATATCAAATCGCCAACTCTTATAAAAAAGGTTTAGAATTTGAAAATGCATTATCTTTTTATAAATTGGCATTAGAAAAATGCTCAAATCAAGAATTAATTTCAAAAACTCGTAATGAAATTGGTAGTTGTTTATTCAATTTAAATTGCTTAGATCTTGCAATGGAAAGTTTTGAAGAATCGTTAAAAAACAAAGGTAGTATCAAATTAGATCCAGGAATATTATCATCCATTCATTTAAATATTGGTGATGTTTATTTAGAAAAGGACCAATTGGTAAATTCAAAACAAGAGTTTTTAATTTCATTAAATTTAATTGAAAATGCCTCAAATGAAACTACAAATCCATTGTTGGCAAAATCAAATTTCAAATTGGCAATTATTGAATTTAAACAATCAAATTTCAAATTGGCGATTGAAAAATTCAATAAATCAATTACATTATATAAAGAATTATACAAATCATCGTTACATAAAGATGTTGCAACTTGTTATCAATCGATTGGCCTTTGTTATTTAAATGACACCACTATTGAGAAAGATGCAGGTATTTTATCATCATCATTGGAAAATTTACAACAATCTCTAAACATTCGTTTAAAAATTCATAGAACAAATTTAAATCATCAAGATTTACTAGAATCCTATTTAAATTTAGCAGCTTGCTATAAAAAGAGAAAAGAATATAAAGAATCATTTACATGTCTAAAAAAATCATATGAAATTCAAAAAGCAAATAATGGTAGTTTAGTACTTGTTCTTCAATCATTATCAACCATTTCATTTTTGTCAAAAGATTATAAATCCTCTATTGAATACTCGAATAAATTATTAACGAATCATCTAGAATTTATTGATCAATTTACAATCTCTTCAATTTACAAAAATATTGGTGAAAATTATAAATTACTATCAACAACAGAGAATAACGAACAAGCAATATCCAATTTTCAAAGCTCTATTACTATTTTAAACAGATTAATTGAAACCAACGAATCTAAAATTAACATTTCAATAATATTAAAGAAAAAGGAAAAAATTCCAAATTTAGATTTATTATTATCAATATTAAAACTTTATGAATTTATTGGTTCGGTTTATTTTAGTTTATTACCAATAACAATTGATACAAAATTAAAGAAATTAGCTTCAAATCAATTACAACATTATTTTAATATTTTAATATCATTAGAAAAATTATCACCAACATTAACCGATAATTTATTAGAAAATTCAAATTGGTTTATTCAATATAAAAAATCAAATTCTTCATTTTTTACAATCAAAAAATTATTATTAATTTCAACAATATTAATAATTTTAATCTCATATTATAAATTAAATAAAAATGACTAAAAGTATATAATTAACTATATTTTTATTGGTTTAGTTTGTGCGCATGGTTTGAAAAAAAAAGATAATGAAAGTGATTATATTATTTAATAATAGTAATAATAATAATAATAATAATAATAAACTAATTGAACCAATTTAATTTTTATAAAAGTCTGGTACAGTTTCATTAATCCAGCTTGGTTCAATACTTGAAACTATTTTCATATATTCTTTGGTTGTTGTAATTTTATCATTATATACAACCAATTGGGGAGAATTGGATAAACATAGTATTGATGATGGATGTAACCAGAGTGTTTGTTTTTCTTTTAAAGTTTGATAAGATCCATCTGATTGCAGCTGTGCAATATTTGAAAAGAAACCAGAAACTATTGCCTTTCTAATTGAAAAATCACTATTTTGATCATTTAAACTAGATGATAATTTAATTGAATATTTGCTTGCAAATGATAATAGTTGCTCCCTATTTTGTAAAACACGTTGCATTGCTAAATAGTTGATTTGGTGTTGATTTGACCATTCTAAAGATGATGGATCATTTGAAATAAAAGTATTAAAAATATTTAATAGGGTAAGATGATCGCCCTCCTTTACAATTAAATCTTTTCTATATGATTCATGATTATCATCGATGAATAAATCGGGAGTTGATAACATTGCTGTAATAGTAATTGCTTCCTCTGAACAACTATATTGCTGTGATTGAAGTATCATTTTTGAGAATGTTGGTTCAGTTGGAATTCCTGCCATAATGGTACCATCATGTGTTAATTTACCATCATTATCCAATGCACCCAATCCAGTGAGCATTTCAACTGCATTTCTCAAAGTAGTTGATGAAGGTGGTGATAAAAAATCAAAATTTAATAAATTATCAACTCCCAATGCCTTTAGTTGTAATGTTACTGACAATAAATTGCTACGTTGAATTTCTGGTTGTTTTGTATTAACTGTTGGTGATGATTTACCTTGAATTGAAAGAATATAACAAGAGTCTTTTAATGAGTCAGTTGAGGATGAAGCAGCATTTTGATTATTGAAATATCTAAACAAATCTTGAGAAAAATTCAAATTATCATTATCAATTGATATAATAAGTTTTAAATCAGATCTTTTCATTTGTATTTTTTTCAATAACCCCATTAATATATCAGTTGGTAATGAACGTTCATGTGCTTCATCAATCATTACAGCCGAATATTTTGATAATAACGGATCCAATATCATCTCTCTAATTAATAAACCATCAGTCATATATTTAATACGAGTTTCACTTGATACTTTTTCTTCGAATCTAATACCGTAACCAACAGATTTACCAACCATATCTTGTTTACCATTACCAATCTCTATTGAAACACGTTCTGCTAAACCAATTGTTGGACCTCTTTTTGGTTGTGTTACTGCAATTGTATTAAATTCATTTACCCAACCATTTTCAAATAAATATTGTGGTATTTGAGTTGATTTTCCACTTCCAGTTGGACCACTAATAATCAATGTTGAATAGTTCTTTAAAGAATTCAATATTTGTTCTTTATATTCATAAATTGGTAATAATGATCTTTCTTGGGAAATTGTTAAACATTTTTCATTATTATTATTATTATTTATATTATTATTATTATTTTTATTTTTATTTGTAGATGTCATTGTATATTCAAATTATATTTTTTCTATAAATAAAATAAAAAATTAATTTATTTATACATATTTTTGATAATACTGAGAAAAATTCAACACATTATTTTTATTTGTTTGATGAAATATCTTAAAGTTGTCTGAAAAAATTTCTTTTTTAAATTTTTTTTTTTTTTCATAAAAAAAATAAAAAACAAACCAGGTTCAATTTATACACCAAAAACATCATTTTATTTTTTAATAAAAATAATATTACCCAAACCATTTTAAGATTTAAAATTATTTTATAAAAAAAAAAAAAATTTTGAACCAAAAAATGCTACCGTTGATTCTTTAATGCTAATGTCCAAGATGAGGTCTAGTTATAGGATGTACTGAATAATCTATTGCATTAAAAATTGATTTTGCAAATTTGTTATTTGGCCATTTAGGAACAGCACATCTCAAATGTTCAGCCATTAGTGGTATTAAAGTATGATTAATATTGTGGATTACTGATGTTGAGACATCAAAAACATCTAATAGTCCTGTTAATCTTGATCCACTCTATAGTATCACCATGATAAAATTATGAAAATCCATTTTCTCCAACCATCACCATTAGGTCCTAATGAGTATCCCGATGTTTTGCATAGCTCAAGAGGTCCTCCAACTGCTGAAACAATAATCAACAATCAAACAGTAAGCAATGCTCATGATAAAGAGTCCAAGAAAAAAAACCTTAACAAAATTACCACTGTTTTAGAAGATCAACAAGTCATTAAAAGAAAATTGGTTGCTGCTACAAATTCAAATAAAGTATTAAAAACTACTTCAAAAAAACATTACATTTCTTTTTGAAGACTTTTTTTTGACATAAATAGTAACCCCCCCTAAAAAAACTAATAAACAAAAAAAATTAAAGTTTAACTAATAATAAATAAAAGAAAAAATTGTAAATTTGATAATTTAATTTTCAAGTCTATTTTATTTGTTTTCATTTTCATAAATATTAAAAGACAGTTAAAAAGCTTAGATGATATTTAATAAAGTACAGAGAAATGGTATTTAAGTTCAAGAAATAGGAAATTATCTGTATTTTAAAAAAAATTAAAAAAAGAAAATTAATATCAATCATTGACAAAGATTATTTTTTTTTTAAATTTTTGTTTTTGGAAAATATGTATGTTTAATGTCAGAGATCTTGATGAGTTTTGTATAGTCATCAATTGAGAATTACAGAAGTAGCAAATTTTTTCATCACCAAAAACATACATATATTATTATTATTATTATTTTTATAAATTATTATTACAACATACCTTTTCTAATAGTTTTAGTTAAAAAAAAAATATGATAATTTTTTTTTTTTATATTTGGAAAAATTATTAAATTTTTAAAAAAAAAAAAAAAAAAAAAAAAATTATAAAAAAAAAAAAAAAAAAAAAAAAATATAAAAAAAAATTTTTTTTAAAA
>JACAFZ010023334.1:0-11045 GCA_015252675.1 Dictyostelium gargantuum | reverse complement strand
AGCAATAATTATACTAATAGTAATAATAATAATGATAATAATAATAATAAAAATTATAGTGATGACACTGAAGTTGCAATAGTGGGTGTTGGTTTTAGAATACCTGGATGTAGTGATGAGGATAAAAATGCAAGTAAATTATGGAATTTATTAATAAATAAATTTGATGGTGTAAAAGAAACATCTGAAAGATGGTCTGATAATTTTAATAAATTGGGTGATATTAGTAGTGGTTTTGCAGGTTTGTTACCATTAAATGAATTGAAATCATTTGATCCATTGTTTTTTGGTATTAATCCATCGGAAGCACCTTTGATAGATCCACAACAAAGATTGCTATTAAAGTGTACTTGGGAGGCAATGGAGGATGCAATGATTGACCCTCTAAGTGTACGTGGTACAAGTTGTTCAGTTTATATTGGTAGTTCAACAACTGATTACCAAGAAGTTAATAAAAATGAATTAAAATCAAATTATTTTTCATCAACTGCACATTCTATTGCCAATAGAGTATCATATTGTTTTGATTTACGTGGTGAATCTATTACATTGGATACCGCATGTTCTTCATCATTGAATGCCATTAGATTGGGTTTTAAATCGGTCCGTGATAATACTTGTTCTCTTTCAATTGTTGGTGGCGTAAACTTAATTATTGATACTAGAGCATCTGAAGGTTTTAGTAATTTAAAAATTTTCACAAAAACTGGTAAATGTAGATCATTTGATGCTGATGGAGATGGTTTTGCACGTGCCGAAACTGCTGGGGTTGTAGTTTTAAAACCATTGAAACAAGCAATTGCTGATGGTAACAATATCTATTGTGTAATCAATGGTGCAAGCTCCAATGTTGATGGCAATGGTTTATCGGATAAATCAAACTTTTTTCAACCATCAAGTAATTCTCAATCAGAAAATATTAAATTGGCCTTTAAATCTACAAATGGCTTAGTAACACCATCCGATGTACACTATGTAGAGGCTCATGGCACTGGTACTCCAACTGGTGATCCAATTGAAGCCAAAAGTATATCAATGGCTTTCAATGGATCCAACCACAACTCTTTAAACCCATTGTTGATTGGCTCTATAAAGTCAAATATTGGTCATGGTGAAGCTTCATCAGGTGTTGCATCTGTAATCAAATGTTGTCTCATGTTTAAAAATCAATGTTTTGCACCCAACATTCATTTCAACAAACCAAACCCTAATATTAAATTTGATGAATGGAATTTAAAAGTTGTAACTGAACCAACACCATTCCCAAAATATTCAAAAAACCCAATATCAATGGTCATATCAAATTTTGGTATATCAGGTTCTAATTGTTGTTTAATTTTATCACAACCTAAAAAACAAAACCAACAATCTATTGAACCCCTTCAATCAAATGAAGTTGATTATTTAATTCCATTCTCAGCAAATTCAGTGAATTCATTAAATAAATACCAATCATTAATTGTTAAACAACAACAACAAGAACAACAACCATTTAGTGAATTTGTTAAATTTCAAATTAAATCCAAAACAAATTCACTCTATCAACGTTCAGTTATAATTTCTTCAAATTGGAATCAATTCATTGATAGCTATAACAATAACAATAATAAATTTCAAACTACAAATTCAAAAACTTCAAATATTTCAATCTCAAGTAATAATAAAAATCCATTAACAGTATTTATATGTTGTGGTCAAGGTTCACAATATACTAAAATGGGGTTGGAATTATATAATTCATCAACTGTATTTAAAAACTCAATGGACTTTTTGGATAAAAAGTTATCAGTTTATTATGGTTATTCACTTTTAGATAAATTAAGATCAATTAATGATGATGATATTGTATCAATCAATGATCCAATTATAGCACAACCAACTATATGTATGTTACAAATATCATTATTAGAGCTATATAAATCATGGGGTATAGAACCATCGTTTGTTATAGGTCACAGTTTGGGTGAAATTACTTCAGCATATTGTTCAAATATGATTGATTTGGATACATTTTGTTATTTAATTTATCATAGATCAAAATTACAAAGTAAAACCAATGGTTGTGGGAAAATGCTTTCAATTAATATAACCAAAGAGGAATTTAATTCAATTTATTCTAAAAAATACCCATTAATTGAAATTGCATGTTATAATTCACCATCTTCAATTGTTTTGGCTGGAAATGAAGATCACCTATTAGAAATTTTAAACGATTCTAAAAATAGAAATATATTCTCTGCAATGTTAGGATCATTATCATCATTTCATACTAGTAGTCAATTTCAAATTAAAGATGAAGTTATTAATTTAAAAATTCAAAATAATAAATCAACTATACCAACATTTTCAACAGTAACAACAGATTTATTTAATAGTACACCATTTGATTCAAAATATGTCTTTGAAAATATAGTTAAACCAGTTAAATTCTCACAAACAATTTCAAATTTATATAAACATATTGAAACTAATAAATTGGGTAATAATATTGTATTTATTGAGTTATCACCACATCCAACATTATCATTTTATTTAAAACAAATGATTCCTTCCTCCACACCACAAGATGTAATGAATGGTGATTATTTTAGTGGTGGTACAATTTCAATTTATTCACCATTAAATAAAAAAAAGAATGATACAAAACAAATTCAAGAAACAATTTCACAACTATATTGCCAAAATTCTTATAATATTAATTTTAATTCACAATTTGCAAATATTAATTCTTATAACTACCAAACACACACCATAAAATTGCCAACATATCAATGGGATGATCAAATTTATTGGAATACTGATTCATATAAACAAGAAAAAATTTTAAATGGTCCACCAATTGATTCACTCGGTCATTCAAATAAAGATAATTGTCCATTATTAAAATCATATGAAACTGTAATTGATATTGGAAAACAACCATTTAAATATTTAAAAGGCCATCAATTAAATGGCGGAAAATTTATTTTTCCAGGGTGTGGCTATCTTTATAATTTATTAAAAATTTATAAATGTGGGGAAGAATCACAAAATCTAATTTCAATTAATTGGATTGAATTTAAGTCACCATTAAATCTTATAGAAGGTCACAACCAACAATTACAAACAAATATTTATCAAACAAGTAAAAATGAATTTAGATCACAATTTCATTATAAAGATAAAAAAACAAATGAATGGGTAAATTCTTCAAATTGTATATTTCAATTATTATCAACTAATCAAAGTAAAGAACATATTTCACAAAGCCAAGAAACAACAATATTTGAATTAATTGAAAAAGAATTTAATTTAACAAAGTTAAATAAGAATCAAATTTATAGTTTTATAAAATCAAAGCTTGGTATTTCTTATAGTGGTTCCTTCCAAAGAATTGATGAAACATATATGGGATACAATGATAATTCAATATCTTCAATTGGTTTATTACCAAATGAAACATCTCTATCAATTACATTGTTGGATTCATTTTTACAGTGTCCATTTACTTTGATAGAAGATAATTGTCAAATTGTTTTGGATAGAATAGAAGGAATTAATTATTATAATAATTTTATAATGAATGATGGTTTTCAAGGAGTTAATTTATATGTTTTATCAAAATTAAAATCAAGATTTGGTAATTCATTTTTTGCATCAATTACAGTAATGACAATTGAAGGTTCAATTATTTTAGAAGTTGAAAATGTTGTTTATACTTCATTATCACAAATTAAAGATTCTTTGGTAATTGAATATCAAAGTAATTATTTTTATTCACCATATCTTCAACTTAAAGATTCACAAATTAAAGTACCATTATCATTTAAACAATCTTATACTGATATGGAAACAAACATCGAAGACAATTTGTTAGCAGCATCTAAATCATCGTATCATAAATTATTAATACCATCATTATTATTGAATAATTTAATTCAAAGAATACCAAATTTAACAATAACTGATATTAATAATTTAACGAATGATCAATTAAAAGAAAAATATTCAAATAATATTCCAAAAGGAATTCAATATGAAAGATTATTTAAATTTGTTTTTGAAACAATTAAAAGTGGATCACATAATTTAAAAGAAAATAGTGATTCATCTGATATTACACTCCAAGTTTTAAATAAATCGACTAAAATCATTTCAAATATTTTATTCCCAGCATCATTGAACAACTGTGATGAAGATATTCAACCATCATCATTATTCGAAGATGGATTACTCGATAAATTTTATTCAATTGAATGTTATGTAACTTTAAATAATCAATTGGTTGGGGAAATTATTAAACAAACAATTAGACCATTGGTTAAAGAGAAAATGGTATTTAGAATTTTGGAATTTGGTGGGGGTGTTTGTTCACTTTCAATTAGGGTTTTAGAAAAAATTAATGAATTGTTAAATGAAAATCCTTTACTAAATGAAATTGATATTGAATTCACTTGGTCAGATATATCCCCTTCATTTATTCCAGATGCGAAAAAGAAATTATCAGGTTTAATAAGTGGTAGTAATACTGGTAACGTTAACATAATTTATCGTTCATTGGATTTAGAAAAGCCATTAAATGATACACTAAAACCACAATATTTCGATTTTGTTATAATGTCAAATGTATTACATGCTATAAAGGATATTAAATTTGGATTAAATGAAATTTATAAAATATTATCACCAAAAGGTCAATTACTATTTATTGAACCGTTATATAAATCAATAATTTTAGATAGTATTTTTGGAGTTTTTGATCAATGGTGGACATTTGAAGATACCGATATTAGAAATGATAGATGTTATATGACACAAGAATCATGGTATAATGTTTTAAATGAATGTAATTTTAAAAATACATTTATGTCAAAAGCCTATGATACTCTACCATTTATAATTCAAACTCAAAAACCATCTATTGAATCATCTTTAAAAACAGACATTTCAGTAGCAGAAGTTGACAATGTTATTGTGTATTATCAAGAAACAGATAGTGATTCAACAAATCAGTTATTAAATTTCATTTCTAATGTTTTCAAAAATAGAGTAATAAAAATTTCAAATATAAACAGATTTAAAGAAATTAAAAATATAATTACAAACCAAACAATTATATTTTTTATTAAACCAATTGAACAATTGGAAATTGATAATTTTAAGTCTATAACGTTTGAATATATCCAAATTAATCAAATTTTATTAGAATTAAATTTAAAATGTAAACATGTTTTAATAACAAAAGAATCATTAAACAATAATTATTTAGCAGCTTCAGTTTTAGGTGCAACTAGATATTTTGATGAATATATAAACCAACTTGAATTATTTTCATTGGATTTTAGTGGTTATGATAAAATGGATCATGAAAATTTTGAAAATATAATATATTCATTGGTTTTAAATTCAAAATCAAATACTCAAAGAGAATATTTTATAATTAATAATAAAATATATTATGAAAGATATAAAAAAGAATCATCATTTAATTTTAAATCAAATTTTAAATCATTATCCTATTACCAACAAAAAACAAATGATAAAAAATCATTAGTTGCAAGATTAGATACAAATTTAGAATATAAATTATGCTCAACAGACGATGTACTAAAACCAAATCAAGTTAGAGTTAAAGTAATATCGTCTAGTATCAATTATAAAGATTATTTAGTGTATCGTTGTTTAGTACCTGCAGAGATCGTAAATAGAAATGGTGATATAAACAAACCTGAAATTGGTTTAGACTTTAGCGGAATTGTTTTAGAGGTTGGTGATGGTGAAATGAATCAATTTAAAATTGGTGATCATGTTTATGGTATTGCATACGATTCATCTTCATCACAAGTTATTGTCGATAAAGAATGTTTAATACATAAACCATTAAATATTAGTCATTCACAAGCTGCATCAATACCAGCAGTTTATTTAACATCATATTATAGTATGTATAAAGTAGGTAACCTACAAGAATATGAATCCATTTTAATTCATTCTGCAACTGGTGGTGTTGGTTTATCAGCACTGGAATTACTAAAATGGAAAGGTCATAAATCACCTATATTCGTTACAGTTGGTTCACAAAAAAAAGCTATATATATAATGAACAGATATGGAGATTTAATTACGGCTTGTTTTTCAAGTAAAAATAAAAACTTTGTTTTTGAAATTAAAGAAAAACTATTAGAAATGGGTTGGTGCAGTAAAAATGCTGGTGTTGATTTAATTATAAATACATTATCAAGTAGTGAATTTATTGATTCAAATTTTAATTGTTTAGCACCAGGTGGTAGAATTATAGATTTATCAATAACCCATTTAAACCAAAATGAGTATACTGTAAATAGTAAATTTAAATATAATTATGGTTATCATAATATTGAAATTCAATTACTAGTTGGTACATTATTCAATCGTTTATTTAAACCAATTTCAAATGCAATCGAAAATGGAGAATTAGGTTTAATACCAGTAATAGAATTCTCAAATTTAGATATTAAAAATGCAATAGAATTCATTAATAAACGTCAACATATTGGAAAAATAATAGTAAATCATTACACTGATATTGTTGAAAAAAAAATTAAAGAGGATAAAGATCAATTATCAATTTTAAAACCAGTTACAAATTATGAGACCAATTACTTGGGTAAAAATATAATAGTTACAGGTCAATCTGGGATTATATTAGATATATTAAAATGGATTGTAAAATTCAATAGTAAAACAATTGAAAATATAATTATACTTTCAAAATCAAAATTAAAATGGGAATTAGAGAAATTAATAAATAAAACTATTAGTAGTAGTGATGGTAACCATAGAATCAAATTTCATTTTAATAGTGTTGATATTGGTGACAGTGAAAAAGTAGACGAAACCATTAAACAAATTCTATCAAATAATAATGATATTAAAAACATTGATTCAATTTTTCATTTTGCATTTTCTCAAATCACAAGAAATGTGAATGATATTGATATGAATAGTTTAGATGTATCACACGGAGCTAAAACATTGGGTGCAATTAATTTACATAATCAATCGATTAAATATGGTTGGAAATTATTAAATTTTATTATGGCTTCATCAGTTGCAGGTGTTTTTGGGTCTACATCTCAATGTAGTTACGTTTCATCTTGTAATGTTATTGATTCATTTTCACGCTATCGTAAATCAATTGGATTACCTTCAATTTCAACAAATTGGGGTGCATTTGGAGAAACAGGTTTTGTAAATAGAAATGAATCTGTTGAGGCAATGGTAAATGGTCAAGGTATTGATTTAATGACAACCAATCAAATTTTAGGTGCACTAGATTTACAAATTCAAAACCAAAATAAATCTACAAATTTAATGGTAAATAATATAAATTTACCAGTTTATAAATCAAAAAGTAATGGTCAAAAATTATATGAAAAATTAGATTTTATTTTAAATTCAATAAATAATAATAATAGCAACAACAACAACAACAACAACAACATCAATAATAATCAAAAAGATAAAAGTGTAAAAGAAATATTTATTGATAAAGTTTCAGGGTTTCTTTCAATTGAATCATCAAAAATTAATACAGATATTAAATTAACAGATTATGGTATTGATTCTTTATTAACTGTACAATTAAAGAATTGGCTTGATGCTGAATTTTCAAAACCAAATATTGTTTCAACTCAACAATTTCAATCAATTACAATTTCATCAATCATTCAAATAATAAATTCATCTTTATCAACATAAAATAATAAATAATTTTATTTTATAAATCTTTTTTTTTTTTTAATTTTCTTTGTAATTAATTTTTTTTTAAAGGTTTTTAGAAACTCTGATTATTTTGCTTATTTATTTTGCAAAGTAATTTTTATTGCTCGTCAAAAAAAAACTCATTTTTTCAAAAAAAAATAAAAAAATCATTTCTTTTAAAAATTAACTATAATGTCGGAAATAGGAAACACCTCCCTTACACAAACTTTTCAAAAACTTTTCAAAAACACTTCAAAAAATAATAATTTTATACCAAATAATCGAGTATCTAAGATCACTCTTAGTATATAATAAAATATTTGAAAATAGTTTTTATTAATTTTTTATTTATTTTCAATAATGACTTATAGTAATATAAATAATAAAATTATAAAAGAAAATGATTATGGTGATGATGACTTTGATGACAAAGAATTATTAATAAAAATAGATGAAGAAAAGGTTGATGATGATAATAAAAAAAATGAATCAATATTTAAACATAAATATTTAAAAGAGATTATTATAGTTTTTATAATATTTTTAATATTTATATTGGAATCATTATTATTTTCAATGTATATACCATCATTTTTTCAAGAATATGCACAATTTAAATATCCAAATTTAAATAAAATAGAGATACAAGCAAAAGCGTCATATTATAAGTCATATAGTGATTCATTACCATGTTTAATTACATTTTTAGTTAGCCCATTGGTAGGAACTTTATCTGACAAGTATGGTAGAAAACCTGTATTACTTGTTTTAATTTTTATACAAATTTTAAATGTAATTTCATGTTTTATATCATCAAAAACAAATAATTTAATATTATTTTATATATTTCATACACTAGCAGGTGTATCAAATTCAATATCGGGTGGTGTATTTTCAATTATTTCAGATCTATCAGATGATCATCAAATTGCAACAATCTATTCATATACATCAGTTGCTATGGGTATTAGTTTTGTATTTGGTCCATTTTGTGTTTACTGATCCAATTCCTTATTTACCACTATATATTTGTTTTGGTGTATTATGTTTAAGTTTTGTATTAATAATAATTATAAAAGAAAGTTTAACAATTTCAAAACAATTAAAAAAGAAAGTGGAACCTCTTACAGCAACATCAACAGCAACAAAAGAAGAGGAGGTTTCATTAAATCCATTTAAATCATTTAAAACATTATTTATTGGTAATAGGTATTTAACATGTTTAATGTTACTCTATGCATTAGTTCAATATACAGGTCAAGATTTAATTTCAACCTATTACTATTATACAACATTAAGTTATGATTGGGGATCAACCCAAAATGGTTATTTCATGACAGGTTATGGTTGTTGTATTATAGTTTGGGGTGTTTTAATTATACCAATTTTATTAAAATATTATTGTAAGTAGTAAATACTTTCACAGTGTTAAACAAAGGACATACCACCCATATAAACCAATCCAACTAATCAACCAAACAATAATTTACTATCTAATTATTATTATTTTTATTCAAATGCACTCTCTCTATTATAATATGAATAGCTGAAAGAAAAATAATTAGTATTGGTTTTGGTTTAGTTATTATTGCAGAAGTTTTATTTATACTTTCAAAAAATAGCTTTATTTTATTTATAGGTGGTGGAACATTATTTTGTTGGAGCCCAAATATAATGATTTTATTATCAAGTGTTATTACAAGAGCAACACCAAATGAATTAAGAGGATCTATATTATCAACATTAGTATCAATTGGTGCTTTATCCACTTTTTTAGGTGCACTTGCTGCAAATGATACATTTACATTTTCAATTTCAAATTCTCATTTTTACTTTCCACAATTGGTTTATTTAATCAGTTTATCTATTTTATTAATTTCATTAATATGTTCAATATTAATTTGGTCAAAATTTAAAAGTGTAATTTCACAAAGCGAACAATCAACGAAACCAATACAAGATAATCAAATAAACTAGATAATTTTTTAACAACATTTTATTTATTTTCTAATTAAATTTATAAATCTATCACTTTGAATAGAATTATTATTGTTATAGATTTTTAAAACATTATTAAAATATTTTTCATTTATATTGTGAAATATAATATTTTCAATTGATTTATTGGTTTTAAAAAAGTCTATAAACATTTCATTGTGATAGTCATGACCACCATTATATTTCATTTTCCAAGTAGTATCAGATAACCGACTGGAATCAATGATCACCAATGTTTTAATATTTGAATTTTGACTACAATGTTGAATAAATGTAAAAATCGATTCAAAATCACAATATAATTTGGTTATATTTGGAATTTTGAGTAATGATAGTAATAATGATACCATCTTTTCTTGTTTTTGGGGGTATTGTGGTTCATCTTGTTTAACATTTAAAGTAAATAACTCTAAACCCAATGATGTTAATGTATCATTACCAACCAGTGTATTTAAAAATAAACTTGGATCTTTATTATTTGGTGATTTAAAAAAATTACCTTTATTTAATTTTAATTTCTTTAATACTTTATTGTTTCTAATGTCAACCATAGTAAACAATTTTGAAACTATTTCACTTGTATTAAAATTTATTAAAATATTACTACCATTTAATGAATCCCATGCTAAAATTTGATCATAACTAAATATACTTAATCTAACTGATAATGATTCAATTTTTAAAAATTTACCACCACCATTATTATTATTATTATTAATATTATTATTATTATAATTAAATAATTGAATTATAAATTCATACGATGTTTCATGTGTTTTAAAACTTATACTTTTTATTAGTGATGATTGTGATGATGACGATGATGACGATGGTGATAATGATTCCTCATTGTTATTATTATTATTATTATTATTATTATTATTATTATTATTATTATTGTTATTATTATTATTATTATTATTATTATTATTATTATTATTGTTATTATTATTATTAAATTTTAATAAAAAATTATTTAATTTTTTTAAATTATGATACATTGCAGATAATCTTATTTTTTTTTGATTTGATAATATTGATTTTGGTATAAAATCAAATGAATGTTCATAGGATGTATCTTTATCACCAAAAATTGAATCATTATTCCATTGTATTTCATCCCAATCATATTCAATTTTTTCAAATTTAAAAAATCCATCACATGTTGTATCTGATTCAAAAGTTAAAATTGAATAATAATTAATTAAAACTATATTCTTTAATTGATTACCACAATACTTTTTATAACCTTTTTTATAAATTTCTAAAATGGATGTTGTATTAAAAATATTATCATTTTCTTTATTATTTATATAAATTATATC
>JACAFZ010023223.1:0-11056 GCA_015252675.1 Dictyostelium gargantuum | reverse complement strand
ATATAATATAATATAATATAATATAATATAATATAATATAATATAATATAATATAATATATTATTGTATTGTTTTGTTTTGTTTTGTTTTGTTTTTGTTAGATTGTTATCTTTAAAACTAGATTTGTTGAATCATCAATATTTTGAACACTTACTGGATCATCTTCTTCAACTATATTATCGTCATCAAAATCATCCATATCAGGTATTTCGCCATCATCATCTTCGTCTGATTCATCATCAATGTTTATATTTGTATTTATATTTGGTTTTGTGGTTGGGTTATTACTATTGATGTTATTTTTATTATCGTCAATCTTTAATGATGAAATATCTAATTTACTATCGCTATCATCAGCATCCTCTTGACTTGCACTGGTTTGTGGTGCAATCCATGCTTCTTCACCATCTTCTTCAATTGTAATTTCTTCAGCTTTTGATGCTCTAGATTCATTCTCCAATGTTCTAACTCTGTTATAACATGGCACTAGTAGAAATTAAAATACCAAAATTAATACTATATTACTATATTTTTTTATTTTTTTTGTATATAATACAATACCATTTCTTGTTAATAAAAATTGTTTTTCTTTTGGTAAATATGTAACATTTCTTGATGGATCACCAGACTCCCATGTCCATGTTTGGCATTTATCTGTTAATAAATCACCTGCTTGGACAAACTATAATAATAACAGTAATAATAACAGTAATAATAACAGTAATAATAATAATAATAATAATAATAATCAATATACTATATCCGCATGGTATTATAGTATTATAATAATTTAGAATTTACCTCTTCTGGTGTTAATACACCTTCTTCTAAAAACTTTGAAGTTGATAAAGTTGGTGTTACTTTTTCAACAGTTTTTACATATGCTTTATGGACTGCTTGTTGGAGTGAAGATAGCATTGACATATTTTAATTATATAATAATGATAATTATTATTCTCTCTCTTTCTTTTTTATAATTGTTTTTTTTTTTTTGATTTTTGATTTTTTTGTTCTTAAAAAAAAAATTTAGTTTATCTAATATATTTAAAAATATATGTTTGTATTATTATATTTTGAGGTGTGAGTTAATTTAATTTTCAAAAAAAAGAAAAAAAAATTTTTAAATTAAAAAAAAAAAAATTTAAAAAAAAAATAAATAAAAAAAATTAAAAAAAATTAAAGTTTTATTTTATTAAAAATTTAAAAAAAAAAAATTCATTTTAATGAGTAGAGCATGGAAATTGTGGATTGATTAAATTATTTTTATTTTGAATATTCATTGTTGTTGCATGCAGCGAGTTCACAATCAACATGCATAAGCAGGTACTCTTTTTTTTATAAAATTAAAAAGCTTAATAAATCACCCACAAAAAAAGAACCAATTATAGCGAATATACCTGTAACTGATGAAATTAAACCCTCTTTCCACCAAATACCTGTATAATATTTACTCTATGTGTATATATTATGATGACATATTAGTATTGATACCATTTTAATAGAGATATGTATAATAAATGATTAACTTACCTTAAATGAACCGATTATAAATAATAAAATTTCAACCATTGAAATTAAAAAATATAATAATAAATTCTTATTGATTATTGTTGATGTTGTTGTTGTCATTGGGTTTATAGTTTGAAAATAATATGTACAAAAATATAATGGTAATAAAGGAGATAAACCAAATAAAATAAATGATAAAAATGTTGAGATTGCAGTATGAATTGGTGGTAATAATAAATCTACTGGTAATAAATTTAATTCTTCAGTCATCATTATATCAACGAATAAATCTTTATATTTACTTAATAATTCAACCACTTTTTTAGCATCATTTTCATCCATACCTTTTAATGAATACAACTCCACCATCTCTCTTTGTTCACCCTCTACATAATTATCGTATTCCCATACTTCTCTTTTCTTTTCACTCTCATAAAAATTATATTCAATCTTTCTACTACTTGCTTCAATTAATGATAACCCAATACCACAACCAATTATAATTACTGATATTATATATATTATTTTAAAATTATCTTCAATATTTATATTATTATTATTATTATTGTTTTTATTATTATGTTGTTGCTGCTTATCGAAAAATGTTTGTAATGATATAATTATTGATATTGAAAATAATAATGCATAACCACCAATTGAAATTGCAACTTTTAAATATTTTATTGAATTTTTTTTAAATGAATTACTATTATTGTATGAATGTATGTATGTATGTATGTATGTATGTATATTAGTAACAAAGACAAAGTGTTATTATAATGTCTAACAATATATATATCGTACCTTTTATGAGGTTCATCATCTATTTTTCGAATTTCATGTGCTTCTTTTGATTTGTTTAAATCGTTTTCTCTGTATGCACTTGATGCTATATTTAAATTACGAGTCCTTAAAGTTATGCTTGGTTTTCCTATTGTACTCATCATCCTTTGTGAATATGTATAGTGTGTATGTATGTATGTATATGTATATAAAGTTATGTAGTGTATATTATACAATTATCTGTGTATGTGTGTGTGTTTATGTTTTTTTTTTTTTAAAAAATATGAAAAAAATGAAATTTATAAAGAAAATATTATGTTTTTTTTTGTAAATCAAAACAATTATATTATGCACATGTATATATAAATGTATGTTTTAAAAAAATTCTTTTTATTTTTTTTTTTTTTTTTTTAATTTTTAAAAAAAAAAAAATTTAAAAATTTATAAAAAAAAAAAAAAAAAATAAAAAAAAAATAAAAAATAAAAAAAAAAAAAAAAAAAAAAAAAAAAAAAAAAAAATCTTTCATATATAAATTTTAAAAAAAAAACAAAGCCCAAAAAAAAAACTAAAAAAAAAAAAAAAAAAAAAAAAAAAAAAAAAAAAAAAAAAAAAAAAAAAAAAGATTTTTTTTTGGTGACCACTATACTCGTTCAGTTGGCTTAAAAATATCTTTATTTTTTTTTTATTTTTTTTGTTTCAGAATAATAAATATTTGTGCAAATAAAATTAATTATTAATTATTAATGAAAATGAAATTTTTTTTTTATTTTTTTTTTATTTTTAAATTATATTGGTGCAGAAAAAGAAAGGGATAAAAACCAAGGAAATCAAACAAATTAATTTAAATCAGACATTTTTTTTTTTTTTTTTTTAAATTAATTTGTTTGATTTCCTTGATTTTTAAAACTTTTCTGATGCGGCACCAATGTGTGAAATAAAGATACCACTATTAGAGTTTTTTATGTTCTTAAAAAATCTTGTGAAACATAAATCAATATATATCCACAAGCTATTTAATAACTATTAACTAATACCCAAATCCAATATTTGGTCAATATTAAAACATTAATAGGGATCATCAAAATGATTTATTGGTGTCTGATCTTCCTTTTTATCTTTTGAAAGTGTGGGAACTAGACCTTTTGGATTTAATAAATCATAATTTTTTGCTTGAGTTCCCAAATTTCTAATACCAACAGAGTTTATTGGTTTATATGAACATTTACTAATGTATTCACACCAAGTAGGGTCTCTGGATAATAAATTTTTATTACCAATGATAAACATACCATATTTGGCCCTTGTAATACCAACATTGATTCTATTTAAATCGGAAAGGAAACCAATGGAATTGGTTCTAACACAAGAGTAGAAAATGATATCTTTTTCTCCACCTTGAAAGCCATCGACAGTATTGCAAGTGATATCCAATTTGTAATTGAAATGTTTTTTTTCAAATTGTTCAATTTCATTTCTTTGTAGTTTGTATGGTGATATAATACCAAAAGAATAAGAGGCACACTCTGGGAAATCTTGAACTAGTTTCTTGATTAATGTAAAAATCAAATTGACTTCAGATCGATTTTTTTTTGATTTTAAAAGACTTTCTTCTCTGCTATCTGTGATATCATAGAATGAAATTGGCGGGTACTCTTTATGGAATGGTTGGTTGTAAGCTTCTGATTTAACATTGCAGCCATCTTTTAGTTGACCTTTGTAAAATTGATTCATTGAGAATTTGGAAATGGAAGGATGCATTCTATACTGAGTATCAAGCATTACCGTTGGAATTTCAGTTGATAATCTTTCAAACAATGATTTTTTCAAACCACTACATCTATCAGATAAAATTGTAGGGGGTAATTGTTTGGTATCCCCAACCAAAATTAATTTCTTTACACCCTCGGTTAATGGTAGAATGGTTGAGATTTCAGTTGATTGTGTAGATTCATCAACAATTACAACATCAGCTTGAAATTTGGATCCTACCATACTTGATGACCCTCCTAGAGTTGAAAAACAAATTCCTGATTTAAAAAATTTGGTACCACATTTAAATGCAGATATCGAATGGACTTCTGGTGAAATCTTTTCTTCTTTACCGATTCTAACCATTTCAGGTGAATAAGTATTGCCATATTTATCAGTCAATTGTTTGGAAATTACTCTTTTGGCAATTTCATCAACAGCGGTGTGGGATGGAGCACATACCATAATTTTACAAAATGGATTGATGGCCAATAGCATTGAAATAATTGAATGGATGGTTGTAGTTTTTCCAGTACCAGGTGGACCTTGAATAAGAGTTATTCCAGTGACATTCAAAGATTGCTTGATGGCACGCATTTGAGACTCATTAAGTTTATTGGCGAAATCTTTTTCAATTGAAATTGGTAAGTCATGCATTTTAGTTATGCTTTGATTAAAACTTTTTGGTGAACAGATCAATGAAAATAATGGAGACTTTTTAATATTATACAATCTTGATAGTTCTCTGTAAAAAGGATCACAGTTTGATACCTGTTTGAGAGATATTTGTTGGTTTAATATTTGGTTTTGAAACATTGTCTCCAATACTGGAGTGGTGTATTCAGAATCAAAGAATCTGCAATTTAGCATTTTTTGATCACCCACCCCAATGGTACCATGAAAAATTCCAACTAAACATGGCGAGGTCGATTCTTTTTGGGCTGTCTTGTTTAATGGTTTAAATAATATTAAATCATTCTTTTTGAAAATATTATTTGATAAATCTTTAACCATGAAATTAATAGTGGTATAAATACCATTTCCTTTTTGACTATAAAGGGTGCCAGTTACGAAATCCTCTGCATCATCAATATCTTTGGAAAAACTGGCAATGAATTCTTGAACACAATGTGGTACAAAATATTCTTTGTATGATGTATGATTATCAAAACTATTTCCCAAACTATTGATATTACCAACTTGAAGTAATGGAATCACTTTTGGCAAATGTTTTAAAATCTCTTCAATTATTTCTTTCCCAGACAATGATAGTACATTGATTGATTTAAATTTGGAAACTTCAATTTTAGATTCTACATTTGAATCATTAAAAGATCTTTGCTTAACAAATTGTTTTTGTTTTTTAACATTTGATGATTGTTTTGAATTTAGTTGTTGTTGTCTTTGTTGTTGTTGTTGTTTTTGTTTTTGTTTTTGTTGTTGTTGTTGTTGTTGTTGTGGTACGGTTTTTGGTACTGATGGAAATTTAATTGGCTTGTGTGGTGGTGTAACTAAATTTTGTGGATAATGTGGTGGTGTAATTACAGTTTGTGGATAATACTGTGGTGGTAGTGTAATTACAGTTTGTTTAGTAGTTTGTTGATGTGGTGGTGTAATTACAGTTTGTTTAGTAGTTTGTTGATGTGGTGGTATAATTACAGTTTGTGGATAATAATGTGGTTGTGGTGGTGTAATTACAGTTTGTCTAGTAGTTTGTTGGTGTGGTGGTGATGTAACGACAGTTTGTCTAGTAGTTTGTTGATGTGGTGGTGTAATTATAGTTTGTTTAGTAGTTTGTTGAATATCAGAATTTTTCTTTTCATCGATGAGTTTTTTTAAAAATATAAACCTAAAATAATAGTAGATTTATTGTTAGTATATCATAGCCAATAATAGTTGTACACTAAAACAAAAAACAAAATTTACGTCATTTTTTTTTTTTTTTTTTTTTTTTTAAAAAAAAAAAAAAATTAAAAAAATTTTAAAAAATTAAAATATAAAATGATCACGTTATTATAACTATTCACTATCGTGGTAGTAGTATTGTTACTGTAATGCCCCTATTGATACCGTTTTCATAAAATTCTTTTCTTTTTTTTTCTTTTTTTTTCTTTTTTTTTTATTTTTTTTTTTTAAAAAAATATTATACCCTACACCAACAATCTTATTTAAAAATATATACACAAACAAAATGTTCAATGGAAAAGTTAAAAAATAATTAATATTAATACCACCCATCTTAATAATTAAAATAAAAATTTTAAAATTTTTTTTTAAAAATTAAAAATCTGATTTTGGTGGTCGTTGTATGTGTGCCTGTGGGTAAATATTAATATTAATAAAATATAATTATAATATGTTTATTTTTTGTGTAAACACACAAAATTAAAAATTAAAAAAAAAAAAAAATCATCAACCAAAAAAATCATTTTGATTAATTAGTTAAAATATATAACACTACAATAATACATAAATATTATTAAAAAAACTATAGTATTGGTTTTTTTTTATTTTTTATTTTTTTTATAAATAAATATATATATATATTAAAAGAAAATGACAACTGAAGAAAATGAACCACTTTTATCAAAGACAAAAGATGATTTTATTTTTGAAAAAGAATTTAATACTACTAATAGTTGTGGTATTAAAAATAATAATAATGATTTTTATAATTTTAAAAATAAAATAATTTTAAAAATAAAAAGTTCAATGACTAGAGAAACAATAATGCTTTTAATAATTTTAATACTATATATAATTACTGGTGTAATAAATAGTATTTTATTAAAAAAAGTAATGAATGTATTTTCAAACTATGGTTTTTTTTTAAAGTATGTTGTTGTTGTTGTTGTTGTTGTTGATAGTAATAATAATAAAGTTTGATAAAGTGGTAGTATTAATTATATTTTTTTAAATTTAAATATTAAAAATAGTCAACTTACAAATTATGGATATATACCTGTATTTTTTTTATTTGTAGTTTTTAAATTAATATTTACAAATGATATACCACCTGAAACTAGATCATTTCCAACATATAAATTTGCAATAATGGGTGGTTTAGATGCAATAACTGGATTTTTTGTGGTTATAGGTGGAATATCTACTCCTGGACCATTACAACAATTGTTGAATCAAACTATTATTCCATTTACAATGGTTATTTCATTTTTTGTGCTAAAAGAAAGATATAGCCTAATTCAAATGGGTGGGGCTTTTATTATTTTTAGTGGTGTTGTTATTTCGTTGATACCATCTCTAACTGGAAATTCAGTTGGTAATACATCTGTATTTTATACAATGTTTTATTTGTTGTCAATTATTCCGTGGGCATTTTCAAATGTTTACAAAACTATTGGGTTTTCATCGGTAGATATGGATGTGTGGTATCTTCAATTTTGGTCAACTTTATATCAATCCATTATAGGTACATTTCTATTCCCAATTAATAATTGGTTACCACCACCATCTACCATTAAATTTAATGAAATTTTACCATCTTTAAAGAATGGTGGTGAATGTTTAATTGGTGTAAATTCCATTTTTCCACAATATTTAAATGGTAGCAGTAGTGGTCCGTTGGCACCCAATTCGTGTGATTATGATATATCAAGTATTACATGTGACGATTGTCATAATGCATGGATTGTAATATTAGCATACATGACCATAAATATAATCTATAATGTTTTGATTTTATTGGTATTAAAACATGGATCCGCTACAGTTTTTTCAATTGCAAATACATTAAGACTTCCATTAACAAATGCAGCTTTTTCTTTTTCTTTTATTATGGGTGATGAAAATACACCATTCTCAGCATACAGTGCAGCAGGTTTAGTAGTTATATTAGCGGGTTTAGGTGGCTATCGTATTGGTTCTGTTTTAAAACAAAAAAAAGATAAAACCATTAATCTATCATTACAACCAAAAGTATTTCCTAGTGCAATAATGGTAAATGATATAATGATACCTACAACCACAAACATCAGAAAGTTTATTCCACCAAAATCCGAAACTCATTTAAGAAATCAATTTTTTAGTAAATTGGGTATAGTTTTACCTGAATCAAAATTAAAAAATAAAAATAATAATCATCAATATCAATCTTTAAGTGATCAAGATAAAGTATAATAAACAAATTAAACAATTTAAAAAATAAAAAATAAAAAAAATAAAAAACTAATGTGAGAGTGTGTACAAAAATATTGATATAAATATTTACATTTTATGGTGTAGTGATATTTTGAGATCAAAAAAAGTTAAAACAACTTTTGTGTTTTGGATATTTATTTTTTAAATTTTTTTTTATTTATTTTTTTAAAAAATAAAAAAAAAGAAAAAGAGGATACGGTTTACTATAAGAAAATGACACACCACCATTCCCCCAATAATGGTTATTTTATAAAATATTTTCAACTTAAAAAATAAAGAAATTCTTTGTGTATACAATATGATTTTTAAAAAATATAATCTTTGAAAAAAGAGAAAAGTAAAAAAAAAATTGGTTATAAAAAGGTTTTATTTTTTTATTATTTTTTATTTTTTTTTACAAATACAAAAGAAAAAAAAAAAAAATAATTAATTATTAAATTTTAAAAGAAATGGATACTGAAGAAATTAATAATAATAATACTAATACCAATACCAATGTTGAAAAACACAACAATCCAACAGTTTTAACTAGCCATTCCGAAAGTTTACCATTAATTAGAGCTACTCATCAAACTGGAATACCAACAACTGTTGAATCAAAACCACATAACCCTGCAACTGTAACAAGCCATTCCGAAAGTTTACCATTAATTAGAGCTACTCACCAAACTGAAACCGAAAATAAAACATCAACAACTACAGTTTTAACAAGCCATTCCGAAAGTTTACCATTAATTAGAGCTACTCACCAAACTGAAACACCAACAACAACTGTTGAATCAAAACCACATAGCCCTGCAATTGTAACAAGCCATCTCGAAAGTTTACCATTAATAAGATAAAAAAATATAAAAAAAATATAAAAAAAAAAATAAAAACAATAAATAATAAATAATTAAAAGTTTCTACATATATTTTTTTTTTAGGGCAACCAAAAAAAAAAAAAAAAATCTATTTATTTCCAACAGTTTGATTTTAAAAATTCAAACAAATAAAAAAAAAAGTTTTTTATTTTTTTTTTTATTTTTTTATAAACAATATATTTTATTTTTTATTTTTTATTTTAATTTTTTGATCATTAAAAAAATATCATTAAAAAAATAAAAAAACGGTAAAATCGTTGAATTTGAATATTCAAATTTATTATACTCAGTGCGCCAATTTTTATGATCAGAAAAAAAATAAAAAAAATAAAAAAAAAAAGTGAAACAAAAAATGAAAAAAACAAAAAAACGGTAAATTTTTGGTTTTTGAATTTTGCGCCAATTTAAGAGAGTTTTTTTATATGATCACCACAGTTTTTAAAAAAAAAATTTGGATTTTTCAAATTTCTCATTAAATTTTTTATATGGCAATAATTTTTAAAAAAAAAATTTCAAATTTTTACTTTTCAACAGCAGTATAAAAAAACTAATTTTTTCATATTTCTAATTTTCATATCAAAATATTTTTTAAAATCAGATTCCAAAGGTAAAAATTTAATAATAAAAAAAATATTTCTTATAACAAAAACAATAATAAAAACACAACAGCAGCAATAAAACAGCTTTTTTATTTTTAGTCCATATTTATTAACATTGTAATAATTTTATTTTATTTTAAATAAATAGTCAAATTTTTATTATTCCCAAATTTTCAATAAATTAATTCCAAAACAAAATGAGTTCAGCACAATCAAGAGGTGGTAAAACTGGTGGTAAAGTTGGTGGTAAAGTTGGTGCCAAACGTCATAAGAAAACTCAAAAGGAACACATCAACGGTATTACCAAACCAGCAATCCGTCGTTTAGCTCGTAGAGGTGGTGTAAAACGTATCTCTTTCCCAATTTACGAAGAAACTCGTAATGTATTACGTACTTTCTTAACCAACGTAATTAGAGATTCAGTTGCCTATACTGAACATGCAGGTCGTCGTACTGTAACTGCCATGGACGTTGTCTATGCCCTCAAGAGACAAGGTAGAACTTTATACGGTTTCAACTCTTAAACATATTCAAACTCGTTTTCATTCCCAGACCAAAGGTCTTTTTTTTAAAAAGAAACAAAGGTGTTATTCAACACCATACAATCAAACAAAATAATTTATAATTTACTTTATATTTTTTTAAATTCTACAAAAAAAAAATATTGATGATATAAATACATACTAACTCGTTGATAATTCATTTAACAAAGTAAATAAAAAAAAAACATTGGAAAATTTTAAACTACATATAGTTTTTTTCATAATAAATAATTTTTTTTATTTTTTGCATGAGTTTAAAGTTGTTTCTTTCCTAATAAAATCATCCTCACAAAATTTTTAAACTGACATTAATAATTGTTAAACAAAAATGGAGCGAATTTGGTTTTAAAAGATTTGAGATAAGAAAACATCACCATCATTGTTAAATAATTGTTTTATTAAATTATGTTATCAATTATTATACAACTGAAACTGCTGACAATCAGATCTTTGGAAATCAATTTTATTTATACTTATTTTTATGTAATTAATTAATTTTATAAATATTGAATAAAAAGTTTTTTTTAAAAAATAAAATGTTTTTTTTTTTGAGTGATGTTAAAAATAGTTTTGGTGAATTTAATTTTATAGATATTTTTGTAATTTCATAGAAAGCACGTGATTTTATAATAGAGTAGTTGACTGACAATATAAAAATTGTGTGAAAAAAAAATACACCACAAATTTTTTTTTTTGCCCAATAAAAAAAAAACCAAAACTACACATTAATGAAAAATCTTTATTTATAATATATTAAAAAAATAAATATTTTCCACTTTGATGAATTTTTATAATTAAAGGTGGTTTGATTAAAAATATTTTTATCATAAAATTTACAACCCTATATATTAT
>JACAFZ010023112.1:0-11062 GCA_015252675.1 Dictyostelium gargantuum | reverse complement strand
AAACAAAACAAGTGTTTATAAAATTTTTTTTTTTATAAAAACATAAATTAAAAAAAAAAAAAATTAAAAAAAAAAAAACCCCCCCTTTTTTTTTTTTTTTTTTTTTTTTTTTTTTTTTTTTTACCACCTAATTTTTATCACATATTTTTTCTGTTTTATTTTCATAAAAAAAAATAATGACATAATCATAATTTAATTAATAATTATCAAAAAATATCATACAAAAATCATCAATAATCATCATTAATTTAATATCAATCGACAAAAAAAAAAAAAATTAAAAAATATATATATGAGTGTGTTATAATATACTCGTATAATAAAATAAAAAAACCAAAAAAATATACATAATTTAGAATAATATAGAATAAAAAAAAAAATCTTTTTCCTTCCATCGCTTCAATGTTTACAACAAAATGACAATTACAGAAGCATCATCATCGTCGTCATCACCAACAATATTCATTATAACAAGTGTTTTACTATTAATTAGCTTTATAACATTTTTACCAGAATCTGTTGAAGATCAAAATCATTATAACCTTTTAAATAATAAAAATAATAATAATAATAATAGTTGTGATAAAAATAATAAAAATAAAAAATTAAATAAAAAATCGTCATATTCACAAACTCAAACACACCCATATATACAAACTCAAACACCTACAGAAACCCAAACACCAATTGTACAAAATAATATAAACAATAATAACTCATT
Organism: Dictyostelium gargantuum; assembly: GCA_015252675.1. Taxonomy (NCBI): domain Eukaryota; phylum Evosea; class Eumycetozoa; order Dictyosteliales; family Dictyosteliaceae; genus Dictyostelium; species Dictyostelium gargantuum. The sequence goes on along the minus strand of JACAFZ010023112.1, from coordinate 10,341 downwards.
TTTACAAAAAATTAAAAATCTGTTTTCATTTTTAAATAAAAATAATAATAGTCTTTCAAAATTTGATATATCACAACAACCAAACTATAATGAATATGATGATAATCAATCTTTACCATCATCGCCATTATCATCATCATTATCCTCATCAACCACAACATTATCATATAATAATAATAATAATAATAATAATAATAATAATAATAATAATAATAATAATAATAATAATAATGAAATTCAAAAACATTTAAATGAAATTATTGATTTTGCAAATAATGAAAGAAATAGTAGAATATCCGTAGAAAAAAGATTAGAAGAGAATTTATTATTATTAGAATCAATGAAAAATGAAATTAATCAAAAAGATGAATTTCAAAAGAAACTATTACAACTTTGTACAATTGAAATAAATAAAAAGAAACAATACCAAAATCATATAAATGAAATAACTGATCAATTATCAACATTATTAGATACAATTTCAAAACAAACTATTTTATCAATTAATAATAATAATAATAATAATAATAATAATAATAATAATAATAATAATAATAATAATCATGATAGGAATAGTGATAATAATGAAAATAATCAAAACAACAATAATAATATAATTTATAACAGTGATAGTGATAGTGAGGAGGATGAAGAAAAAGAAAGAAAAAGAGTAAATTCAATTAATACAGGTACTAATAATATTACCATATCAATTGATAGTGGTTTGGTTGAAAAGTTTGAAACAATTTCAAATTTTTTAAAATTATTACAAGAAAATAAAAATGTTGATAGTAGTTGTAATAATAATTTTAATTCAACAGATACAATCACACCAAAAGAAATGGATAATTATTCAAATTCTGAAGAATCATTATATTTAGGTTTAGTAAAAATTTCAAAGAATGGTTTACCATTTAGTTTTGGTGATATCATTTCTTAACACACACACATATATGTAGTTTATAATAAAAATAATAAAAATAATAAAAAAAGTAAAAAAATAAAAATAGAAAATTTTAAAATGAAAAGGCATAAATAAATAATTATCATACCAACCCCTACGTAGTAGTATTGAGCTGACAATTGTCGCTGGTCAAAAAATCGATAGAAATCGAATTTTTTTTATTTTTTTTTAGATTTCAATTATTTAATAATTTTATTTTTTTTTAATAAAATTTTTTTTTTTTTTTTTATCTATAAAAATTCCACCCCTATCTGTTTTTTTAATTTTTTTAATTTTTAACCTTTTTTTTTTCTCTCTTTGTAAATTAAAAAAAAATAAATAATATATACACAAAACTTTAAATATATATTTTATAATGTATTTTAATAATAGTAAAAAATAAATAAAAAAAATAAAATAAAAATAATAGATAAATAAAAAATAAAAATAAGAATAAAAAAAGTTTTAGTGAATGAAATTTCAAAGTGTAAAATAATAATAGTAGTAACAATATTAAAATAAAAAATAAAATAAAATAAAATAAATAATAATAATAATAATAATAATAATTAACTATATATAGGAATAATGTTAACAGAGGACAAATTAAATAAATGGAGATTATTATTAATAATTAGTTGTTTAGTTGGTATAATTGCACCAACATTAATAATTACAGCATTTGCATTATTCGATCCTTCAATTATTATAGTTAAAATTTCAATATTACAAACTTATAATATAAATGTTAGGGTATGTATATAATTATACACGTACACTCAAATATATATACACTAATTTTATTTATTTATTTTTATTTTAATTTTTAAAGAGATGGGAGGTTATACATAAAAAAGAATTTTCAAAATATAAATTTTATTTATATATGAATGAAACTATAGGGTTAGAAAATAGTTATAGTAGTGAGGATGGATCATCATTTATAGAGGAAAGTTTAAATGATGAGGATATGTTTGAGGGAGGTGGCGATGATAATAGTGTATCATTACAAGATACAGGTGATATATTTGAAGAAACTAGTGATAGTAGTTCGACAAATAAATTAAATGTACAGTTTAAACAAAGTTCAATAGCGGAGCATGTATCTTATCCAACTACTGAAATGATTCAATTATATACACCAATTATATTTATTGCAAATACAAGTATATTTTTAAAGGATAAATATAAAATTGATCAAAATAATTTCGAACCTTATAATGTTACATTACATTTATTCGTTCGTAAACCATTATCAAATCATTTAACATATCTTTCAAAATTATCATTTACACTCTTTAATAGATTGACCGATGATCATTTAGAACATCATCATCACTCTTCAATAACTACAACCACCACCACAACAACAACATCATCAACAACATCAGCATACAATAATACATCACCCACAACAACTAACAATAGTTTATTATTAAATACAACAACTTCAAAAAATCATTCATTCCAAGCATTTCAAAATGCTTGCTTTGTATATAAAGATACAACAATTTTACAAGAACCATGTGTATATAAAACCAAACATTATAAGTATGTTTTTATTATTTTTATTATCTAATATCTATTATTATCTATTCTTATTATTATTATTATTATTATTATTATTATTATTATTATTATTATTATTTTCATTATTTTCATTATTTTCTTATTTTTAATTATTATTACTAATACTTTTATTAAATATTTTAGCTATACAAAAATTGAAGATTTAAATAGTTATTATGAATTTAATTCAACATATATTAGAATTAAATCATTTAGAGATCCATATATTTTAGCAGGTAACCTGACAGAGGGAAAGTATTCATTTGCGATGGATAAAGATACTCAGAGTAAATTGGGTTTAGCATTTCTAATAGCGGGTTGTGTCGCTTTTCTTTTATTTTTGGCAATTGTTTGGATTGTAGTTAAAATGAAAAGATATCAAACTTCATTGGATAAAATTGATGATTTAAATACAAACAGCCCATTAGAAATGGAAGAATATAATAATAATCATATACATTATCAAAATAACATTGTAAATAACAACAGTAATAGTAATAGTAGTAATAATAATAATAATAATAATAATAATAATAATAATAATAATAATAATAATAGTGGTGGTGCTGGTAGTAATAGATTAAATAATAGAAACCATCATCACCGTCATCATAATCATAATCATAATAATAATAATCATCATGATGATGAGTTTAATAGTGCAGAAGAGGATATAAATCAAGATTTCCCAAATTTTTATAATGATGCTCAACATATCATTAACCAACAACAACAACAACAACATCAACAACATCAACATCACCAACAACATCAACAACAATATCAACAACAACAACCACAACCACAGCAACAACAACACAATAATAATTTCTTACCAAACCAACATCATTCTCCTATTAATAGTAATAGTGAAAATAATGAAAATATTGAAAATATTGGTGGTTTATCATCTGATCATCTTGATCATTACCAACAACAAAATATAATAAGGCATGTTAGTTTTGATGAAGATCATGATCTAATAAGTGCTGAAGATGAAAATTTAAGAATAAATAATAACAACCATAATAGTAATAGCAATAGTTTTAATGAATTTGATAATCATTCATCAATTTCACATAGCAGATCAACTAATCAACCAATTATAAGAAATAATAATCAATCAAGATATTCAAGTAGTAGTAGTGATTTAAAAAGTTCATTTAGTGTTTAAATGAACAATACACTAATTAGGCAAAGAATATAAATATTCACCATTTACTCTTTTTTTTTTTTCTTTTTTTTTTTAATATTAATAAAATGCATATTATATCAATTAAAATGATTATAAATTATCTTTGGTTATAACTATAATAAAAAAAACCTTTGTTTATTTTTTTTTGCATATTATTAATAAATTTTGTATTTTGTTTCTTTTTATAGATAGTGTATATTACTGTTGATAAAATTATAACGAATAAACAAAAACTACCAATTACAATACCAGCAATTTTTGAACCCGATAAACCATTTGATCTTGATTCACAAAATGATGTTAATAGATTTGAATTTTCATTTGATGAAACCAATACACTAAAGTCAGGATCAATAATAATTGATTTTTTAAAAATTGGACATGTAATACCAATAAATGATTGAACGGTTGGTTGTAATGATGGTTGTGATGATTCATCAATTTCTTTAAATGATGAATCATAAAAAATATTATTAATCGATGGTGTAATACCATCTATTAAACCTCTTTTAATGAATCTACCATATTTCAAACTTCGTAATCACCATAATATTTATCACCATTTTTAAAATATTTGTTACCTTGTTTTGGTGACAATGTAAAGTTATAAACCGAGTTATCAATTGAACCATATACTACTATATAGCCAAAATCAAATCCATTTATTGAATCTTCAATTGTAACTTTCCAACCAGGTTGATTTGGAATTTTAATAATTTCTTTAAATATTGGCCCAAAAATATCAACGTTATTTGATTTAATTACAAACAATTGGATGCATTAGATAAATAATTACTCTCGACTTGTTTTGTACCATATTGAATTATATATGGAATGTTTCCAATTGATGTATTTGCCATTATAAAGAACTCAGCTTGAAATAATTTAATATTTTCATTCCATTTCACAGGCTATTTTTCGAAAAATTTTAAAAATGATTTTGTTCTTGGAACATCAATTTTAAAACCAATTGGCCTATAAACTGAATCAATATCAGTTATATTAAAGGTAATTCTATTTCCAATGGTCTTGTTTGTAACATCTAAATAATTGTATGCAAAAGTTACATTTGACATTGATAGCCCATTAAATTCAATTGGTTTAAATACTGATGGTAATGTAAAAACCATTAAAGGATCATCCATTGAAATAATATCATTTAATTGGAAATTGGTGTGCTCACCAACATAATTTTTCACTGCCAAAATTGGATATAGTGGATCAAAATATAGGAAGTTTTAATAGATTTAGAATACATTGATTTATATCTATATTTTGAATATATATATTACACCTTGTTTTAAATCACCATATACAATCGAACTGCTATCAAATGGAATTTAAAAATTTGAACCAATACTAATTTTTGATATACCAAGCCTATCTCTATAACCAATAGTAATGTGTAATGTATTTTGATTTTCCAATACATCAACTTTAAATGTTACAATGGTTTTTTCAGTATTAAATAAAAAATTGTTATTTAAAATGGGTTGAGTTATAATATTACTATTTGAGTCTGAGAATACTGTTACTTCATCCACTGGCGTTACTGATTCAATGGTTTTTAAAAATGAAAATTCTAAATTAAATTGATTATTGTTTCCTTTTACAAATCCAAACGGGAATCTTGATTCAAAATAACTTTTTTGATATCCATATTGAATAAAATTATAAAGATAGTTTCCAGTTTTATCATTTATTGAAATTGAAGCAAATGGTCTATTAATTAGATCGGTGTTTAATGAGGAATTTACAATTGTAGATGAAAAAAAATTACCACCATCAAAAGCTACATTGAATAAATTGTTTTGGAATGTTAGAATAATGGCCAACAAATTACATGTGATATTAATATACATACATGAAACATTAATAGATGTAGGAGGGGTTTGTATAGCTATTGGTAGAGTATAATTTAAACAATAAAATGGGTAGGTTGTTTTATCTTGATTTGGATAATACCCTATTATTTATAAACTCCATCAAATGTTGAAATTAAAGTTGGTTCAATTTTTATCCCACCAGGAGAATGTACTAATACTAGCGGTCTTGGAAATAAATTCATTGATAAACTTGTGTCAATTTCAAAAGAGAAGAATGAGGCGCAACCATCTTGACAATTTTTAATATATGGTGGATCATTTACAAAATCTGGATATGACTTAATATTAAATGGAATCAATGAATCATTTTTAAAAATTGATGGAAATGATACATTAAATTTATTATTATTTGGGAAATCAATATTAAATGACCATTCCCCAGTAACTACACCAAGGAATTTTTCAATACTAAATGATACTAAATAGTAATTTTCGAATAATGAATATAAAACCACTTGATTTGAATCTGAATTTAATAATTGTAAAGGATAATTATATTTTAACCCTAATAATTGAAATACTCCAATATATTTACCAATATCAATATTTGAATTTATTATTGATCCTTGAATTTCATAATTTAAATTTTCAAAAATAATTTCTTAATATTGTTGAAAATGTTAGTACTAAATAAATTATTTTTCACAAACTATTTATAAAACCTTTTACCTTCACATTTTATATTTAAAGTATATGTATTAAAAATGTTTGAACTTGAATTAATTGATGCTGAAATATCTACTGAATAATCACCGTATTTGGCTTGATTAATGCCAATATCAAAAATGGTTGCTGTTTGATTTTGATTTATAATATTTTGGTAAAATGTTGCTGTAGCTTGATTATTTATGTTTATAAAATTTAATGTATCATTTAATGCATTATCTATATTAATTGATTTTTGAACTAATAGCCTAAATTTAAATATGCATTCTTGGTGTCCTGATACGCTTGGATGTTTTGCATATAAATCTTTTGAAATACTACTTGAAATATCTGAAATACTAATATCTGTTGATGGTTGACAATTTAGAAAATTTAAAAATAAAATTTAAAAAAATAAAATATTTAAATTATTTTTTTTCATTTCAAAAAATAATAATAGTTTTTTTTATTTTATTTTATTATTTGTTTATCAGTGTTTAGGTTTTAAAAAAAAAATGTCTATGTGATTTTCTTTATTTTTTTTTTTGTAGAAATTTTTAAAAAAAAAATTTTAAAAAAAAATCATTTAAAAATCTAAAAACTTATTCTCGATTTTTTTTTAAAAACCCAATACCAATTGTTCTAATGTTTATTTAATAAACTTTAAAAAATATGATATTGATAGTTGTTCATTTTCATGGTGGTCATTGTTTTTTAAATATTTGACAGCTATTTTTATAACTTTATATGTTAATATTAGTGGTTTGGTAAATTCAATTTTTGATATGATTTCAAATTGTTTAAAGAATAATTTAAATTTCTGATTGATTAAAAGGTATTCTAATACTGAATTTATTGATTTAAAAAGAAATTCTTGACCATCTTGATTTTCTTTGCTATATGTTACAATATCTTTTATTAATTCTTTTGAATAAATAAAATTTGATATTATCATTTGAATAGTTTCATCATCTTCTTCATCATAATGACTTTGATTATTTTTAAAAATAAAATCAAATGTAAAAATACATGGATCTAAACAATCAACAAAATAATCAACTTGTATGTATTCACTAAATTTTGATGGTGCACAGTAATCTAAATCACTACCAATAATATTTTGGTAATAAGTTTTTAATAGAAAAGTATCCAATATTAATGTTATTAGCTTTGGTGATTTAATTAAAAGATGATAGAATGAGTGAAATGTTGATTCTTCAAAGGTGAATTCACAATTATTGTTGGTATTGTTATTGTGGTTATTATTATTATTTTTTGTACAAATTTTGAAAGAATGATTTAAAAGTAATACTCGAATATAACTAATATGTGAAAATGTTGTAAATTTTGATCTAATTAATCTTTTATAAAAATAATTAATAATCATTTGATATATTTGTACTTGTGGTGGTGATAAAGGGGTTAATGTTTTTGATATTATAATTTCTATACAAGACATAATTTGTTGGGGTGATTCATTTGAAGTACAATAAAATGGACCTTTAACTTTACCATTATATGAACCATTGAAATAAAAGATACACGAGTGATAATGAAAACGTGGGTCTTCATATCCACTACTATTGTGTGAATAACTTGTATCATTTTGGTTTAAAATTTCATTATTCAATTTAAAAATAAATTGTTTTTGATTTTCATCTGATGATAAAATTGAATCAAATCCAATATCAAATAATAGTTTTAATAAATTTGGTGAAATGTCTATTATTGATTCTATAAATAAAGATAGTTTGAAATCTCTGTTTTCCTTTGTATTACCCTGATTAAATTCAATTTTTAGATTTGATAAACCACCAACATTACAAATTGTTGTTTTTGCTGCTGCTGCTGCTATTGGAACAATTTCATCTCCATAGTAGTTTGCAATGGTTTTTAATAAATTGCCAAACATTTGAGGAGAAAAGAATTTAAATTTGGTAGAATTTAAAAATCTTAAAAGTAAAATTATATTATTTGAAGTTATTGCTGGAACCTCTTGATTCTGGATAAAATTAAAAAAATGTGGTAATTTTTTGTGGTAATCCATGTAAACGGCATCATTAGTTTTAAATTGAATAGAGTTGTAAAAGTTTGTCAGTTCATCGATATTACAATTTTGAATTGCTTTTAAGAATGGGTAGTGATATGGTACTAAATAATCGAAACTATTATTATTATAGTAATGAGTGAAAATAGTATCTTTTGCATAACTTGCCAAATCAAAGGTTTCAAAAATGTATGAGGTAACCCCATATATTTTATTATTATATAACCAATCAATTGTTTCTTTATCTTTGATTATAACAGGTATATGTTTTTGTTCATAGGAATGTAACATAACCATAATTGGATTCCATGTCTTTGGATAACAATTTGCCCATTTAATATAACCTATAGTAGCTGTTGAATAATCTATTGAATTAATTAATTGATTATATTGTTCACTTGAGTTTATTGAAAAAATAAAATTATTTATTGATTTATCACAATAATGATTACCAACCAATTTATAATTTTTTGAATATAGTTTAATGAACTCTAAAATTGATTGAAAACTTCTTTTTTTTATTAAACAACTGGTATTAATTGTTTGTACATATATAATCTTAAATTTTTTTTCATTTTCTTTATCAATAGTTAATATAAAGTTGTTTAATACATTTGTACTAAATGATTCTAGTGAATATTTATAGATTTTTTGTAAATCTTTTACACCTGGTATTGGTTCATCGTATATCTCTAAATAATCCAAATATAATTGATTGATTAAATTGTATCCAACTATATATAATCTATGAATTTCTTTAATTTTATCACTGCCATCTTTACCAACAAAACTACCCTCTAACAATTGATTAATTTGTTCATTATATTTACTTGATAAATTTAATGGTTCATAATAACCTAAATCAAATAATTTTAATTTGGTCTCTATTGATTTAATCTTTAAAATATTTTAATTATATCTTCATCTTTATTTTGTTGTTGTTGTTGTTGTTGTTGATTATTATTATTATTGCTATTGTTGTCAATGCTATTATTGATTGATAGTTTAATTCTTTTTATGATTGGTGATTTAGAGCGAGATGGTATTGAGTATAATCTTGTATGCTTTAAAATATACTCCAACATTTCTTCTCTATACATGTTATTTTCATTAAAAACTATTGATATTGATGAATCTTTTATATCTTTAGGCGTTTGTATTGTTGGTGATTCTACTATATATTCTAATGATTGTGGTGGTAAATTTGTAATTATAAATTTTAAAAGTGTTTTATTTTTATTATTAATATTAATATCATTACATAAAAGGTTAAATGATTCTAAATTATAGTAACCACCACCATCACCACCACTATAAGCTATACTACTTCTATTGATATTGCTAATGTTGCTATCATTTTTAAATTTATTAAAATCTATTTTACTAATTTCTAAACTTTTATATTTTAATAATAATAATAATATTTCTTGTGATTTTAATCTATGAATTTCATTTTCTTTATTAATTATTTCAATATCTTTACAAGGACCAATATCATTATAATCAAAAATTTGATTTATAAATAATGTTTGAATTGGTGGTATTTCAAGTTTATGATTATCATCTCCATTATCGTCACTATCACTGTTACCATCAGTATCATTATTATATTCATAATCATAATCATCACCATCGCTATCTAATATTTCAATATGTTCATTTGCAATTATTTTACATTTAAAGAGTTCATATTGTTTATTTTTCATCATCCATTCAATTGATTTTATTTCTTTAAATTTAAATCTTTTTGATTTTTGTTTATAGTCATCATATACAAATGATTCTAATGTTTCTATTTTATTTAATATTAATTTAAATAAAAATTTGTTATGAAAAACTTTCCAAAATAATATTTCATTTATTTTGGAAAGTTTGATATCATTATTTAACATATCCAATTAGGCGTTTTAGAGCAGGAGTTGGGTGTCACTTTTACAAATTAAAAAAATGTTGTTCAAAAAAAAAATCGAAAAAAAAAAAAAAAAAAAAAATTTGTGGGAAAAAATTTTATTTGTGCCCATTTATAAAAAATGTTGAGAAGGTTTATAAAATTTTT
>JACAFZ010023001.1:0-11069 GCA_015252675.1 Dictyostelium gargantuum | reverse complement strand
AATACAAATACAAATACAAATACAAATACAAATACAAATAAAAATACAAATACAAATAATAATAATAATCAAAATTATAATATTAATAATCCAAATCCATTTGTTTTATATGATTGGATTTTAAAGAATGAAATTATTGAAAATTGTTGTAAAATTAGTGAGCAACCAGATATAATTAGACATTGTATACCGGTAATGTCATTTTTATGTCAATATGGTCAATTTGATAATGATCGTCATTTAGAATTATTATGGGATAGTTTGGTTGGTAAACATGAATCAATTAAAAATATAATGTATTCTGCAATTTTATCGTTGGTTAATTTCTTATTATTTGATCAGGTTGAATTCCTTTATCAAAAGATACGTAAAACAATTGTATCTATGAAATCATCAGAATTTGATAATGATCTATTATTATTCCTTTATAATTTTACTGTACTTTCAATTACTCACCCTGACAATTTACCAATTTCAAATAAAAAATATTTTGGTGTTGATATATTTTGGTCACTTTGTACACAATCACAACTTCAACAACAACCTTCATCTTCATCTACAACAACAACAACAACAACAACAACAACAAACCAAACAAATATAATTCAATCATCTTCTTCATCATCTTCTTCATCATCTTCAGACCAACAACAACAAAATAATAATAATAATAATGAATTATCACAAAATTTATGTATAAAAACTAGAAATCATTTTATTCAAATACTTAGATTACCAGAATGTTCATCATTACGTACTTATTATTTAGAAGCATCAATTGATAATTTAAAGAATAATATGTCAATTGTTGAATCATTAGCATTGATTGTTAATATAATTGATCCAAAGAAACAAAAAACATTTATTGAAATTTTGGAATCAAAATATAAGATTTTTGATTTGTTCTTTAAAGAAATTAGTAATTATAAAAAGGTGGCACAAGATAGATTAAAAACTATATTGGAGTCAACAGCAGCAACAGGATCAACAGTCAATTTGAATCAAATTATATTTGTTGGTCAATTTCCACATTTAGTTCAAGTTCAGGGTAGATTGGATTTTTTAGAGTTTATATTATCACAATCAAATTTAATGTTAAATATTCAACAGGTTGATATTTTATGGGATTCATTTATTGCAAATGCATTAACTCACGAAGAGAGAGAGTTATGTTTTCTATGGTTAAAAAATACTAAAATATCTGGTGGTTCAGGTAGATCAACTATACCAGAGAGTGTAGTTCGCCACTTGTTTTTAGATAAAATGCCAAATATGGATTGGAGTCATCTCGGACATTCATCATACAGTGTTTTTGAAAGATTCTTTTTCTTTGTTAATGAAAAAGTTGGTAAAATTAAACGTATCCAATATTCAATTTTTGGTTCAACTGGCGAAATGTTTTCAAATCAATTAGGTATTTCTTCAAATTCTTCAAAATTAAAATCAATTAATGGTGGTGGCAATAGTGCAAACTCTTCACCATTATTACAAGCTGTAAATAATCAACAACAATTATCACAAAATTCAATTCCTCAGTCACAACAACAACAACAACAACAACAGCAACAGCAACAGCAACAACTATCAAATAGCAGTAATAACACACCAAACGTTTCACCTCATGCATCACCAATGTTATCAGCCGCAAACAGTAACAATAATAATAATAATAATAACAACAACAATCAAATACCAAGTGATTATATTCCATCTGATTATTATATAGCGAGTACAGAATTGATGGGTATTAATTATTTATGGTCAATTGCATTGGATTCAGTTCATCAAGATTTAAGTAATTTAGCAATAAATACACTCAATTGTTTATATCAAAGTGGAGAGAATCAAAAATCATTAAAATTCAAAGACGAGTTTATTAAGATTTGTACAGATAATATCTCCAAAAACTTACCTTTAATTAGGATCCCACACTCAAGAGAAGAATCAACCAATAGAATTTGTAGAGCACTATCAATGTTAAAAATATTTAAAGACACAAAGAACCAAACTGATCAACAACAACAGGGTAATGGTGTATCATCATCACTATCATCACAAGATAGAAACAGATTAACCGGTAGTAATAGTAGTATAACAACCAATAGATTAAATGGTTCTTCAAGTGGTTTACCAATATTAACAGATAAACCATTATCATTTTTGGTTAAATTTGATAGAGGTGATTCATATATAATATCAGATATTTATTCAACTGATACACTTAGAATGTTTAAAAGAAAGGTGGCTTACATTTACAACGTTATTCCAAAACCAACTGTCAAATCACTCAAAGTTTATATCTCTGATAAGGAATTGAAAGATGATGATAAAACCATGGAAGAATACAAATTGTTGGATTCAAATGGTGTACAATTATATCCATTATTTATTAAGCGTAGCATAATAACACCATCATCATCAATTACATCATCTCCATTATTACCATCATACCAACAAAACCAAGATAATATTATTTTAAATAATAATAATAATTTGAATAATAGCAGTAGTAATAATAACAGCAGCAGTAGTAGCAGTAATAATAGCAACAGCATTAATAACAATAAAAAGAATGAAAAGAAACCAAAACCATCTAAAAAAGATAAATCATCATCATCATCATCAACAACATTGCCATCATCGTCAACACAAGATGATAATGATACAGATAATGACACAGAAGATGTTGATGTATTAGAAGATGCACCAATCCCATCAATTATTATAGAATCATTACAACATCAATTGGGTGGGTTTGGTTTAGTGGGTGATTTATTATTAAGAAAAGTTCAAGATTATAGTGGTAAATCGAAATCATCTGCATTGGTTGGTAAATCAAAGAATGAAGATATCATAATTGGATTACTTTCAAAACCAAATTATTTTGATCAAATTTTCAATCTTTTAAATTTAGAAGAACAAATCATTGCAGAGAAAGCATGGGACATTTTATCAGAATTACCATTGAACGATAAATTATATAAAGAAATTAAGAATCTATCATTTGATTTGTCTATTCTTTTTCCAACTCATTCCATTTTTAAAACTCAATATTCTTTGAAAATATTCGAAAATGTATTGAAACCATTAGCATTTGCATCATATAATGGACCAAATAGTAGTAGTACCATTACCAACAGTTTATCAAGCTCAAATTTACCATCATTAAATGAAAAAGTACCAACTATTGTAACAACAAATTCATCAACAACATCAACAACAACAACAACATCATCATCATCATCATCATCATCAGCATTATCTACTACTCCATTACCATCAACTAATTTCTCATTGAGTGGTAGTAATGATAGTATACCAATCATTAATATAAATAATAACTCATCACCTATAAACACACCACAAGCTGGTAATACACCTTTATTACAACCTCAACAATACTTGGTTAATAATAATTCATTAGTAATGAATTCACCAGAAGAGATAAAAGAAAGATTTATTCAAAAACAAGGTGTTGGCTATTTGGTTAAAGTTTTCCTTCAAACACCAATCACTCGCCAAAAAGGTACCATTAAAATGTTTGGTTCAATTTTAAAAACATTATCCACCATTACATTGAAACCATCAAAAGAAAATTTGAAAACATCTTATTCCATGCAAAAGAAAGAATTTCGTAATGAAACCTCCTATTCAATGGGCCCAGATTTTATTCAAAAATTATTTTTAGTAATTTCAACAATTTGTCCAATGGTAGTTGATAATAATAATAATAATAATAATAATAATAATAATAATAATATTAATAATAATAATAACAGTGCTGCAGGTAAACAATTATCAGAAGATTTACATGTCCTTTGTTATTATGGTTTGGAAATATTTATAACTTCAATTTTAACAAATGGTGGTAGTAGTGGTGGTGGTGTATTGACAATTTTAAAATCATTTGATTGGAGCCAATGGTTAAAATTATTATTATTGGAATGTTCTGATCTTACTATTCAAGAAAAAGTTTCAAATGTAATTTTGAATTTAGCAACAAATTTTAAACCAATTTCAAATAATAGTGGCAATAGCAACAACAACAACAATCATAGTTGTGATCAACATCAAACCATTGATATTTCATTATTCTTTTTAAATATTTTATTAATGTTTTTACCTCAAATTAATTTATATCATTCAACTGCTGAACAATTCTTTTGTTTATTATCCGATTTATTATGTATTGGTTATCCAAGTTCACATTCTGTACCAACAACTCCAAAGTCAAGTGTTGCTGTTAATTCAACAACAACAACAACTAGTGTCCGTGGTTTACCAATTGCAAAAACAACAATTAATGATTACGAAAGTGCAAATCTTTATGATAGTCATCATCAAGATAAAGATGAATCAGTTGATTTCATTAGAAATTTATTATCAAACTTGATCTATCAATTAAAGACAATTCAAAGTATAGAGAAAACAAATTCAAATCAAAAAGATCAAATTATAATTGGTATTTTAAATGTTATTCGTAGTTTAATTAGAAGAAGATCATCATTGAAGCAACTTTGTAAAGAGAAACAATTATCAGAATTTTTATTTAATAATTGTTTATTCATGACACCAAGTGCAAATGATCATGGTTCAAATGAACAACCACCACTTTGTAAAATGAAAGAAACAAGAATGGCTTGTTTTAGATTATTAAAAGAATTGGCTAAAAATGATTTATCATCATTTTATAATGTAATCTCTTTGATTACAAATGAAATCGATTCAATTGAACCAGTTAGTGAATGGAATTATTCACCAATTGATAAAGAGAAATCAGTTTATGGTTATGTTGGTCTTAGAAATCAAGGTGCAACCTGTTATATGAACTCTTTACTCCAACAACTTTATCATTCACCACACTTAAAATCTGGTATTCTTTCAATTAGTTTATCATCATTACAAAATTCAATTAATGATTTACAACAACAATTAGGTATTAATAGTAATAATAGTGGTAATAATTCGCCACCACCATCATCACAACAACAACCACCTCCATTACAACCACCATCAATTTCTTCACAACACCAATTATATCCTTATCCAAATTTTGGTAATAATAATAATAACAACAATGGTAATAATCAGCAACAACAACAACAACAACAACAACAACAACAACAACAACAACAACAACAACAAACAAATAATCCAAATTTAATGACAACTCAAAAAGAATTACAAAAAAAGATTGAAGATTATAATTTAATGAATCAACTTCAATTATTATTTATTTATTTACAAGAAAGTTCAAAGAAATATTATGACACATACAACTTTTGTAGATCTATTAGAAATTACAATGGTGATATCATTAATCCATTCATTCAAATGGATGCCTATGAATTCTTTTTATTATTATCAGAGAAAATGGAAGATCTAATGAAAGAAATGCCACAAAAATCAATTCTCAAACAAAGTTTTGGTGGTATTCTTACAAATCAAATCATTTCCAAAGAGTGTACTCATAGATCTCACAGAGAAGAACCATATCTATCATTGTCTATGGATGTCAAAAATAAAAGATCAATCGCTGAATCAATGGCATCTTTTGTTGACGAAGAATTATTAGTAGGTGATAATAAGTATAAATGTGGATCTTGTGATACCTGTGTTGATGCTATTAAACGTACGTTAATTGATAAAATTCCAAATACATTAATTCTTCAATTAAAAAGATTTGAATTTGATGTATGTATTATTTTATATAAATTTACACAATAACCTGATTAATATCATTCGAAACCATATTAATATTATTATTATTATCTCTTTCCAAACATTTATCATAAATGAATATTTATATAGCTTGACAATATGAGAAATATTAAATTAAATGATTTTTATGAATTTCCAATGTTATTGGATATTGAACCATTTACATTGGAAGCAGTAGAAAGAAAAGAAAAGAATAATATTTTAATGATGTCGTCAACTGATCCAAATAAATATCTTTATTCATTATCTGGTATAGTTTTACATCATGGCACAGCCGATTCTGGTCATTATTTCTCATTGATCAAAGATTCAACCAATGGTAATTGGTTTGAATTGAACGATACTTTGATTCAGCCATACGATCCACAAAGAATTCCATACGATTGTTTTGGTGGCTTCGAAGAGTTTAGAGAGATTGATAAAGACACACAAAAACCGGTCACCGTTAAAAGACCAAAGAATGGTAATGCTTACATGTTATTTTATAGTAAAATTAACGCAAACTATGATGACAATGATTCATCTATGGAAAGAGTTGATACCGTTAGTGAAAATGGGTGTGCTACCAGTCAAAGTGGTATCACTGCAAACGCAAGTAACAACAATCTATTGGACAATGATAATGTTTCAACAACTACAACAATTATCAATGATAACATTAGTGTTTGTAGTGGTATAAGTGCAAGTAGTAGTATCAATAATTTACCAGAAATTACAATTGATACTTCAAATACTCCCAATAATCCACAATCTATTATCAACAACAATAGTAACACACCATTATCGGCATCAGTTCCCCCATCTCCATCTCCAGCTAGATCTGGCAATGCAATTGTTTGTTCATCATCTACAAGTAGTAGTAGCAGTAGTATCAATACCAGTAACAATAACAATAACAGCAACAAAATATCAATGGATGCATTGGAAGCAGTTTGGATTGAAAATAAAACCTATCTCAAAGTTAAATTCCTCTATGATTTAGATTTTGGAACATTTGTATGGGATATCGTTAATCTTAATCATAATCCAACATTTGACCCGGTAATACCACAACTAATTTCAAAAATGAATACCAACAAAGAGTATCAAGAATCAATATTAGCAAGCATAAAACTATCAACCAAATTCCTCATTGATATCTATGCTCATTCTAAAGAGACTAGAATCATCAATGTATGGAGTTATCATATCAAAAGATTATTGGTCGAATCTAAAACTGGTGTAGAATGGCTCCTTGGTTTCTTGAATGAGAAAAAACAATTGTTAAAAGGTGTTTTAGTAAATTGTATTTTCGATAAAATTAAATCACCATTTGTTGATTTAATTACATTTGCGGTCACTCTTAGAAAGAATTTAGATTTACCAAATAGTAGAAATCAATTAGTACCATCAGTTCTCTCTCTATGTAACACTTTGATGGCAATGGTTAAATGTTATAAAGAGTACTCTAAACGTATGGTTCAACCTTTATTCACTCTTTTATTGAATATTGTTTCAGAATGTTCAATGGAAAGAGAATATTTACTTAGAAAAGGTGCCATTCCAAAATTAATTGATACTTTTATTGGTACTTTTGTTTTTAATGGCAATAATGGCTATAATAATAATAATAATAATAATAATAATAATAATAATAATAATAATAATAATAATAATAATAATAATAGCTATTCAAATAACAATAATAATAATAATAATAATAATAATAACAATAGCAATAATAATAATAATAATAACAATAATAACAATAATAATAACAATGGTCAAGTTCAAAATGGTAATAATCAAAATTTATATACAGAACCAAACAAAATTTTAGATTTACTTAGTCATTTAATTAGATATTGTCAAAATTCACCAGAAACTGTTATTGTACAAACTCAATTAACCAACTATCCAACAGAAAAAGACAGAAACAAACCACGTATCCATATTCTTTTGGATAAAAAATTACAACAAACAGATTCACCATTTAAATCTTTTTCAAGTTCATCAATTTTATTAAATAATGGTGGTGAAGATATATTTGAACATATTAATGGTAAAAGAAATTATCTTTATATATTCTCTGATACAACATTTGTGTCAATATTATCAAAAGCATTTTTAATTAAATCTATTAAAGAAAATGGATCAAGTGATTCAGTAAAATATATTATTAAACATTTATCATGGAATAACAAATCTGTATCAACTCATTGTCTCACCATAATCAAAGAAGTATTATTGAAATCTCAAGTTCAATTCTATTGGAATATCTTGTGTGCTTTAACTAGTTTACTAGAGATATCAGATTCAATTGCTACTTGGAGAATTGAAACTTCAATGGCTTCTTTATTACGTTTACCTGAAAATATGATCTACAATCAAGATGGTCATGATATATTCTTAAAATATATCACCAAAATCACAAACTCACCATCCTATTCAACTTCTTCATTTGCTGCACTTTCAAACTTTTACCCAATTCAAATTGATGAGTTTTTAAATTGGAGAGCTAAAAACAAAGAAATTATAATTAAAACTATAAAAGATACCTATTATAGATAATATATATTTTACTAAATAATAAATTATAATTTATTTTAATTAACAACACAAAAAAAAAAAAATTCATTTTTTCATATTTTTTTTTTTTTTTAGATTTGTTATTTTTTTTGATTATTGTGGATAGTAATTTAAGATGACAACAAATATAAATATTAATCCAAAATTACCAAATGCAAATGAAGCAATAATGGATCATTTAACATCAAATGATTTTAAAGATGTTTATGAACCAGCACAAGATTCATTTTTATTTATTGATTCTTTACAAAATGATATTGAATCAATTAAAACAATGAATCCATTTATAATATTAGAGATTGGATCTGGTAGTGGTTTTGTAATAACTAGTTTAGGTAAAATGTTGGGTGAAGATGGAAAATATTACATTTCTACTGATATTAACCCAAAAGCTGCAATGGTTTCATGTTTAACTTCGAATAGAAATAATATACATTTGGATGTTTTAAATACAAGTTTCACATCTTCACTTGAAAGATTACATGGTTCAATCGATATTTTATTATTTAATCCACCATATGTACCAACTCCTTCTGATGAAATTAGTCAAGGTGGTATAGTTGCTTCTTGGGCTGGTGGTATAAATGGTAGAGAAGTTATCGATAAATTATTACCTCAAATACCTGTACGTGGTTTATATTGTATTTTATTTATTACTTTAATATATATAGTATATATATTGTTTCTAATTATTATACTTTTTTTTTTAAATAGAAAATATTATCAGAAAAGGGTTTTTTTTATATGGTTCTAGTTCAAGAGAATAAACCAAAACAGATAATTTCAATATTTAATGGATATGGTTTTGATTATAAGGTTGTTGGAAAAAGAAAAGCATACAATGAACTTTTATATATAATTAAATTTTTTAGAAATAATAATAATAATAATAATAATAATAGTTCAAATACAAATAATACAGAGAACTAAAAAAAAAAAAAAAAATTTATTAGCACACCCACTTTAAATTTAAATTGACCCTAGGGGTATATATTATTTAAAATATAATATATACAGTGATCAATATTTTATTATGATTAGATAGTAAAATAATTTTAATGATAATAATAATAATTAATTTTAATTAACAACAGTTGATTTATTCCAATAGGTGATGATATACAAGTAAAGTGCTTAATTATTATAAAAACAAATAATTAATAAAAAATAATTAATACATGAATAATTGTATACTTGTTATTTATTGTTGTTGTTGTTGTTTTTGTTTTTACTGATATTATTTATTTATTATTACTACCATTATTATAATATTGTTGTTGGTGTTTTTTTAAAAATAGGATTTTAATTAGGTTGTAGCTACAATATCCTTTTTCCTTTAATGCTAGGATATTATTGTGTTTGTTTTATTGTAAACTCTCTCATAAATTTTGAAAAGAATTAACAATTTCCTATAATTAAAAAAAACTACCCCAATATGTGATGTTGTGTGTTTGTTTTTTTAAAATAAATAAAATTTTATTGTTTTATGTGTCAATTCTTTGACACAATATCTTTTGGGCTCACATGTACCATATTATTAATGCACTCACACAAATCCACTTTCACTTTCACATACACACATACACACACTGTGTTCTCTCTTTCCATTAATTTATTAATTGATTTATTAATTAATCCATAATAATATTATTTTTATTTTTTTTTTTTTTTTTTATTTTTTTATTTTTATTTTATAATTATTATTTTTTCTAAAACAACAGCTCCAATACAATCGAAGTTTATTAAAGCGGTAATATAGATTTAATAATAAAAATGTAGAATATTAAAATTTTATCACTATCTCACCCCATTTAACAAATTTAACAACATAATTAGATTTGAGAAAATCGTTTTTATCATATAATTTACCCACACCATTAATATGTTCAATATTTATAACACAGCATTTCACAAATTTATATACACCACTATTTATTCAATCAACACTCTATTTATTTATCTTTTTTATTTTGTTTTTTTTGATAAACTAAATTGGACAAACCACATAAATTAAATTTGGTATTTCATTATGATATTGTATGATTGATAGGGAAATTATTTAATTATTATAAATAGAAACACATATACCACACACACGCTCACAAAATATCATTATCATAAATTAAATAATAAATTTTTTAACACTTTCAAAATAGAATATATTTTAGTGGCACTAAAATTTTACTACAGTGTGTGTATGTGGGTTTTATTTATTGTAGAAATTTTATTTACGTTAACGGTGCAGGTGTGGTGTTTTTAAATTCAATATTTTTTTAACTAATTTTTTAAAGTTTGATTAAAAATAAGCTACCTACATATTGTATACACCAAAATTTTTATAAAAATTTAGTTGTTATTGTCACCTTGTTTGTAGTATCGACTAATAATTTTTCAAAAATCGTTTGTTTTTAAACTTTTTTTTTTCCAAATCGTTGTATTATTATTATTATTATTATTATTACCGAATATAAAATTTACCAATAACAACAACAACAACATTTGATTATCATCACCAATAATTTCAAATTAATAAATAAAATAATAAAAAAAGAAAAAAAAACAAAACACATAAAACGTTCAAACAACAATAACAAACAACAACAATAAGCACATAGTGTTTTTGTTTGTTGGGTTATAACAACATCAATTTAACTAAAAGAAATAAAACAAGTATAATTAATTTTTTATATTATTTTTTTTTTTTATTTTTTTTATTTTTTTTAACAATTAATATTTTTTTTTTTGGGAATATAAGAAAAAAAAAAAAAAAAAAAAAACCC